>BHFT01058955.1:0-20830 GCA_004320025.1 Laticauda laticaudata
CCCCCCCCCCCCGCCAGCCCAAGCAAGGAGATCCTACACACCACTTCTGACAAATGGCAATCCACAATCTCTTCTTGAAAGTCTCAAAAGTGACTTTCTCTCTTTCTGGCCTTTTTTTTACCCACTCTGTCTCTTCAAGGATTGAAAATTTTTCCACTTCCAGAATGACAACAACCAGCCGTCGTTGCAAAGCTTCCTCCCAACCTGCCCAAGAGCAGCCGCCGAACAGGTTTATCTGACCTGTATGTCTGAATGAGG
Organism: Laticauda laticaudata; assembly: GCA_004320025.1. NCBI lineage: Eukaryota > Metazoa > Chordata > Lepidosauria > Squamata > Elapidae > Laticauda > Laticauda laticaudata. The sequence continues at coordinate 259 of BHFT01058955.1, forward strand.
ACACCTGCCGCCACTCCCCCCCCCAGTGACTCTCTGCTGCCCCCGCCCCGGTTTATTCCTGGAGGTATGGGCATTCCCAGATGTTGCAGCCATTAAAAACGAAACTTTTTGGGCCAAGAATTTCCTTGGCGAAAGACAAACAGGGAGTCTGGAGAGGAAATGAGCAATGAGTAACTTACTCCTCAGTGTTGTTTGGAGATGAATTGGGTCAGGTCAGGCTTCTTTCCATTGTGACTTGGCTAAGAAAGTTTACAAGGGAGGCCCGAAGAAAAAAAGCTTACGCAACTCAGAGCCTTTCTCAGTCTGTCAATGGGCAGTGTGGCCCTTTGGGAATCCTGAACGTTGTAGTTCCCACATATCTGGGCCACATCTGTTTGTGAGAAGGCGGAGCTGGGTGGATTTAGGACGGATGGGCTCCCAACTGGCTTTTTCCATGCAAATTCTAAGTTGCGGGCAGGTATCAATTTACAACGGCTTGGTTAGTGACCATTGGCCACTGAAAAAATGGGACTTACAACTATAAGTCCTCAGGCTTATGACAGAAAGGCCTCTGAACCTGGTCTTTCTATGTAAGTTCTGAGTACAGGTAGGCCTCAACTTATAACAGCTTGGTCAGTGACCATTGAGCACTGAAAAAATGGGGCTTGCCATTCCTCAGGTTCATGACAGACAGCCCTCAGAACCTGGTCTTTCCATATAAATTTTGAGCTACAGGTAGGCCTCAACTTACAACGGCTTAGTGATCGTTGGGTGCTGAAAAAAATAAACCAGTCCTCGGGTTTATGACGGAAAGGCCTCCAAACCTGGTCTTTCTGTGCAAGTTCTTGAGCTACAGGTAGGCCTCAACTTGCACGGCTTGGGTAGTGACCTTTGAGCACTGAAAAAAATGGGACTTACAACCACTCCTCGGATTTATGACGGACAGCCCTCAGAACCTGGTCTTTCCATACGAATTCTGAGCTACGGGTAGGCCTCAACTTGCACAGCTTGGTTAGTGACCTTTGAGGACTGAAAAAATGGGACTTACAACTAACTATTCCTCGGGTTTATGACAGGACAGGCCTCTGAACCTGGTCTTTCTGTGCAAATTCTGAGGTACAGCTAGGCCTCGAATTATAACCATTCCTTCAGTGACTGTTCAAAGTTACACCAGCCATTGAAAAAAGTGAATTATATATTTCACGTTTGCGACCCATGGTTACGTGATCAAAATTGAGATGCTTGGCAAAGGACTAGTCTAGTATTTATGACGGTTCCGGTGTCCTGGGCCTCACGTGATCTCTGATGAGGAAAGTACATGGGGAAACTGGACTCATTTAATGACCACAAGACGAACTTCACAACTCCAGTGTTCACTTAAGAACTGTGGCAAGAAAGGCTGTAAAACGGGGACAAAATTCACTTAATGCCTCGCTTCAGCACGTAAACTTTGAGCTCAAGGGGAATCATAAGCCAAGGACTACCTGTAAATGGGGAGAACAGGATTCGGCCAACGACTGCATGGCTCACTTAAGAACAGCGATTCGCTTAAGATTTGTGGCAAAAACGGACGTAAAATCAGGTTTGGTTCACTTAATGACTGCTTTCCTAAACAATGGAACCAGTCCCAATTCTGGTTGTTAAGTCGAGGACTACCTGTACTATGTAGTAAAGTAACACCTGTGGACAAAAGACGGCAGATTCAGCCTTCTTTGGTCTGTGTATCCCTTTTTTCAGCTGACTTCTGCTGTCTAAAGAGGTTCTACAGCTCTGTAAAGGAAGCGGAGACATTAATACAAGGAAAATATCTTCCTTTTTCTTCAGGAAAATAATTCTTCCTTTTTAAAAAATCTACAAGGTGAATTTCCTAAATCCTGGTCCATTGTATACTACCAGCACAAGAATTGGGGTTGCTACAGATGACTTTAGCAAGCCAACCAAGCTGCATTCTGGAACCAAAGACATGCTGGGGACAACCAGAGAAAACTGTTGTAAAGGGAAAGTTTTGGGGCGATGTCCTGGGGCTCCCTTACCTTGTAAACCCGGAAACGGGAAAGAAATGGGAAGGACCGACGCCAGGCCTCAAAACGCTGCATCCTGGCTGGGCAGGTGACAGAAGAGCAGAGCTGGAAGGGGACCTCAAGAGGTCTTCTAGTCCAACCCCCTGTTCAAGCAGGAGACCCTATACCATTCCAGGCAAATGGATTATCCAATCTCTTCTTTCAAAAAGCCTCCAGGAATGGAGCACCCACAACTCCTGGTGGCAAGCAGTTCCACTGACTAATTGTCCTCTCTGTCAGGAAGTTATTTCCTTGTTTCCAGGTTGCTTCGCTCCTTGTTCGGTTTCCATTTGCTGCTTCTTGTCCTGCCTTTAGGCGATTTGGAGATGTTGATCACTGCTACCCAACCAGCCTCTTGTCCGTCTCTGTTCTGGATTCGAGTGGCGCAACCAAAGGGAGACAGAGACGCTTAGGGAAAACTGCAGGCCAAATCCTCAAAACTTTTTAAAGATTCAGTAAATCTCCCCAAAGGCAAAAATCCGACCATCATCCAGTGCTGGCTTCCTCAGAGATAACCAGAAGATCCATGCATGCAGGATCCCAAATTTCCTTTGCCAGGATCCCCATCTTCCATCCTAGGCGCCAGAAAAACCCAGATCCATCAGCAAACGGATCCCCTTGTCAATCAATCAGATTTGAGCTGGAAGGGTTCTGGGGAGGCCTTCTAGTCCACCCCTGCTGCTTGAGCAGGAGAGAACCTATGCCGTGTTTCAAACAAATGGCTGCCCAATCTCTTCTTAGAAGCCTCCAGCGATGGAGAAACCACAACTTCTGGTGGCAAGTAGTTCTTCTGGTTAATTGTCCTCACTCTTAGGAAGTTTCTCCTTAATTCCAGGTTGCTTCTCTCCTTGGTTAGTTTCGACCCGTTGCTTTTTGTCTTGCCTTCTGGTGCTTTGGAGAATAATTTGACCCCCTCTTCTTTGTGGCAGCCTCTCAGACTAACAGAGTTGGAAAGGGAACTTGGAGGTCTTCTAGTCCAACCTGCTCCTCAAGCAGGAGACCCTATATCATTATGGACAAATGGCTGTCTAATTTCCTCTTAAAAACCTCCGGTGATGGAGCAGCCACAACTTCTGGTGGCAAGCAGTTCTGCTGGTCAATTGTCCTCACTCTTAGGAAGTTGCTCTTTTAATGCCTAGAAAATTCAAAGAGGTTGGACAACCCTTGTTGCTTCTCTCCTTGGTTACAATTTCCATCCATCGCTTCTCGCCTTGCCTTCTCGTCTCCGTCTTCTCCTTTTCCACCACCAAGAGACTTAAAAAACAACAACAACAACAAACAAACAAACCCCAAAGCTGCCGTCGAAATTCTCCGGCCACCTTTCTTCCTGCTTGACCCCCAACCTCCCCCTGGCAAAACCTCCCCTTGCAAGCACCCACAGGACCTAGTGTGTGTGTGTGTGTGTGTGTGTGTGTAATGTGGGGTGATAATAACCCGCTGTTCCCAGCTCCGTCCCCCTTTGCAGCTTTCCCCGAGCGGAGAGATTCTTGCAACCGGGGCGAAGAGGAGAGAAAAAAAAAATAATAATAATCATCTTGTTGTGCTTTCACAGTGGAGACTTCTGGCATGCCAGCAGGCGTGTTCTTCATCCTCTCCTCCCCTCTGGTCACAGTACTGGGAGGGGTGGGGGAGAAGGCCACTCTACTCCCTCCCTCCCTCCCCCCCCCCCCCCCCCCCCNCCCCCCCCCCCCCCCCGTCGGCCAGCCTGCAACACAGACCCCTTGGTATTTGCCCGGGAATGCACGGTGGGGCGGCTGCCAAGAGGTCGCAATTAAAAAACGGGGCTGGACGGACAATTTCCTGTGAGGCTCCGAGAGGGAATGTTTTATTTTGAGGGTTTGTTTTGTTTTTTTTGCAAAAAAACAAAAAAACAAAAACAAAAAACAGGCTTTCCGGTGACTTCCACCCTGCAAAAGGTGGAGAAGGGGAAGTTTCCTGAAAAGATACATTTCATGTCTTCATAACTATGTATATGCTTATACCTATTATCTTGTAAGCAATTGACAAATCAAATAAAACAAATCAAACTTATTTAAACAAGCACGGCACTACACAAACAGAGGCAGTAGAGGCAAACAGAGTCTGTAAATCTTTTTTCTTTATAAAGATGAACTCCTTTCCCCTGGGGAGCGGAGCCAGACGGAGGCGGAGCGATGCTGGACAGAGGGGACTGGAAAAAGCCACCACACACTTTTGCCCCCGGGGAGGATGAGACGGAGAGACAAAAACATCGTCTCTGCTGCCAAGATTCCCAGGGCCAAGGAGGATACAGGCTGGCCAAAAGTTTCCAGAAAATTCAAAGAGGTTGGACAACCCTTGTCGATCCAGGATGGCTGGTGTTCAGTAAGGCTGGTGGGTTGGGCTGGATAACCTCTAGAAGCCCCTTTCCAGCCTTACGTTCTTTTTCCAAGTTTAGTTTGCAAATCCCACCCAGTCTTGGGTGCTGAATCAGAATAGAGCTGGAAGGGGGTGGGGGAAGGGAACCTTGGAGGTCTTCTAGTCCAACCCCTCCTGCTCAAGCAGGAAATCCTGCACAATTTGAGACAGGTGGCTGCCCAGTCTCTTCTTAAAAACCTCCAGTGATGGAGCACCCATAACTTCTTCCGGCAAGCTGTTCCACTGGTTAATTGTTCTGACTGTAGGGAAATTTCTCCTTAATTCCAAGTTGCTTCTCTCCTTGATGAGTTTCCATCCATTTTTGCTTGTGTCTTGCCCTCTTGGTGCATTAAACCCTGATGGCATACGAAGGGTTAATGGACAACTGTACTATAGTTAGTCCAAATTTCTCTCCTGGATGTAGAGTATAGAATAGAATGCAGAATAGAATTGTATATGTAAGAGAAGATAAATAATAGAAGAGAAAAAAGATAGGAGTAGAAGAGAAAGAAAATAGAAGAGGATATAGAATACAATAACAGAGTTGGAAGGGACCTTGGAGGTCTTCTAGTCCAACCCCGGCTCAGACAAGAAACCCAATACCACATTTCAGACAAATGGTTGCCCAGTTGCTTCTGAAAAACTCCCAGTGTTGGAGCATTCACAATTTCTGGAGGCAAAATTTGCTGGGTTGCCTACCATTGCTCTGTGACTTGTCCACAAATGACGTTCATGTATGAGTGTGTAAATTGAAAAAAAAATAATAATTGGAAATTGGTAATTTATCTGTCAGCTTTTTTTTTGCCTCCCAGCATTGAAAAAAGAAGCAGGATCACTCTTGAAATATTTATCCTTTCATGAACATTATGACCTGAAGGTTTTAAAAAGTTGTTGGTGACTTTTTATGTTGTACTAGCGGGATACCCATGCTTCACCACGAAACTATGTTCTCAGGCTTAGTTCTTTGGGGAGGAAAATAAGGGGGGGGGGAATTTTGCCGTCTGACCTTCCAGCAGCATCCATCGAGTCCCGGATTCCCTCTGGCATAGAGTCGCTGTCAAGTGTTGAGAAGAGTGTCGAGGACTGTTTGGATAATTGAACCACAGTTTGCTGTGTGTGAGCAAGGAGACAGCAAGGAGCCTAAGGGCGGGGCTCTTAGCTCGACTGTTCTGTACTAAAACTGCTTGTGGGGCTGCTGTGAAACTGACAACTCCTCTGCTTGTGTTTTGCCTTTGGAACAGATTCTTCTTTTCAGAGGGGTGGGGAGGAGGAGTAGAACTCCTGGAGCATCAAGACCTGTTAATAAATCATAAATCATAATAAATGAAATAGTCTAAATGCTCTGATGGTCATTTGGAAAAATTCCTTTTCTTAGTAGAGCTCCCTAGAAAGCAGAGGAACCATATTATGCCAATTTCAAGTTTGTGAGACTTGACAGGTTCTGAAGATTGTTGTGATGAATTGAGGGAGTGGTCTCATCGCGCATAATCTATTCTATCTAATCGTACTTATTCTATTATCATCTATCTATACTAATGCTATCTATCTATCTATCTATCGTATCTTAATCGTAATCTATCTATGTTAATATATGGATCTTTGTTATTCGGGTTTTCCTCCCGCGTAAAATTGGAAGTATCTAGGCAACGTTTCGATGGAGTCTCATTACATATCTTCTGGCTTGTTATCTCAGCTCTGTGCTTCTCACCAGAGAAGATAGATACTTCCAATTTTACGTCGGCAGGAGAAGACCCGAATAACCAAAGACCTCCACATACAAATACCTCGCGAGAAACCTCGAGAAACATATATATATATATATGCAGTATGTATTTGTTTGGTTTTTTCACAGTGTTTCCGCGGGGTAATTAACATATGTTCTAGCTTCCTTCGGGTATTATCCGCACGTTGGCACTACATCTCTTAAAAAAGCACATTACAATGACGTCGGGAAATTACCCGCAAGGAGAGCTTGAACAGCAATATTATATATTATACTAATATATATATATATATATATATATCATATATCAGTAATTATTATATAGTATACTATATATATCATATATATATTGATATATATATATATATATATCATCACAATTTGATTGACAACCTCTGGAATTCTTAGGTCTACTGGGCATGGTTAGAACACATTTTTGAAGTAGGAATAAACCAAGTGTGAGCTACGCAAATGGAACCAAATAAATAAAGCCACCCTATCAATTTTAGAACCACAGCGAGAGAGAGAAAACAAGCAGGAAAAGACTGAAGGCTGGCCCCAGGTCACATGGGAATCTGTGGTGGGAGGGAGTCTATCCCTGCTGTTCTAAAAGCACGCTAGAGGCACTGCAGCATGGGGGAGCAAAGTATTTCGGAGATTCTATGCCTCGTCTTGTCAACACAAGGAAGGGAAAGGAGGAGACCGAGACAGGAAGGTTTGTCCACATACCTCTAAACTGCCGCTGGCGGCTGCACACTATGCTCTTGTCTTTCAGACGAGACCCCAGGTGAATAGAAACACCAGGTTGGCTGGATCATAAGACACAGCTGCAAACGTGTTGGAATGAGAGCGAGAAAGGCAGATGTAGCCAGGGAGGTATATGCAGCGAGGGGGAGACTGGGAAGGCCAAGTTCGGGCTCTCTGTTGCAAGGTCCCCTGCTTACCTAGAGTGAGAAACTACCGGTCTCCAAAACCCACAATTTCTGGCTCCAATAACAGCAGTTGCTGCCTGGTCACTAAACGCAGACAGATTAACAGAATTGGGAATGCGGACCTCAGAGGCTCCTCTAGCCCGCAGCCGTCCTACTCAAGCATGGAAGACACATATACCATTCCAGACAAATGGCCGTCAGTTTTTTCTTAAAAACCTCCAGTGATGGGGCGCACAACTTCTGCAAGGCTAAAGCAGTTCCACTGTTAATTGTCCATCACTGTTAGGAAGTTCTTTTCTCCTTTAGTCTCGCACGGTGTGTTGTGCTTTCCTTGGTTAGTTTCCCATCTGATTTCCTTCCTTCCTTCTTTTCGTGTTTTTCTCTATCCTTTCCTGTATTTTTCTTTATCTTTCCCTCCCTCCTTCCTTCGCTATCTTTTCTTTATTCCGTTCTGCTTTCCTTCCTTCAATTTTCTATATCTTCCTTCTCATATTCTTTCCTCCTTCCTTCTTCTCCCTAACAGTCCCATACTCATAGCTAATAATGGCTGGAAGGTACTTTCAGAGGTCTTCTAGTCCACCCCCCTGGGACTCAATCAGAAGACCCTGTTTCATTCCTAGACAAGTGGCCATCCAGTTTCTTGTCGTTGAAAGCCTCCAGGAGGAAGGAGTACCCACACTTTCTGTTGCTGACGCGAGCATATCCACTGGTTGTATTGTCCCCTCTAATCTTCCTTGTTAACGAATATTCCATCCATCGCTTCCTTGTCCTGCCTTGCTGGTTCTGTTGGCAGAATAGCGTTGATCTTCTTTGCCGGGTCCCCCTTATTGACAACATCTGACTATCATGTCCCCCCTGGTCCTTGCTCTTATCGCTAGACTAGGCAATTATCCCATGCTCCTGCAACTGTTCGTATGTCTTTTATCTCTCAGGCCTTGTAATCTGCATCGTCTTGGTGCTCCATTCTCTGCTCTCTAGGGGGTCTAGGACTAGAAGACCTCCATGATCTCTCCAAATCGATTTCTGATTGATCGATTGAACAGCTGCCGAAGAAAAGGAAGGCCAAATCTGTGATGATGTTCCTATAACATGATACCACATCCGGTCCTTGGGACAGCTGGTCAAGATTTGATCTGAATGATTTTAACAACTTCCAAGATGATGAAATAGAAGGGGAATTTACCAAATTTGCAGTATGAGACTAAGCTGGCAGGAAGAGCCCTACACACCCAAGATGAGTGATGCTCAAGAGTCCAAATGGATCCTCGACAGACTAGAACACTGATGACCCTTCAAACCAAAGTGAAAATTCCAATTAGAGAAAAGTAAGAGTCCTACGATTTAGGCAAGAAAACAACAAGAAGGAACCCCATATAGACGTGATAACAAACGGGTAGGCCTCCAATCAGCAGGAACTGTGGAGAGAATCTTGAGAGTCTCAGTGGAAACCAGCTCCTTACGATATGAGCCAGCAATGACGTGTAGTGGTGGCCAAAAAAGCCAAATGCAATCTATTATAGTTGCAATTAAGAGCAGTATACTATCAAAGATCAAGGGAGATACTAAGTACCCAATCTATAAAAGCGTTAATAACGGCCACACCCTAGAATACTGCATCCGATTTTTGGTCATCATTATAAAAAGGGGGAACAATGTAAATGAGACTCTAGAAAATACGTACATGGGAAGAGGCAACCAGCAAGATGAGGGGAACTGTTACGGAGCTAACCACACGATGAGCGTTGCAGGCTAGAACTGGGTCTCTGGCTGGATCTAGGGAACGAGAAGGACCAGGGGAGACCCGGTAGTAGCAATTTCATATTTTTGAGGGGCTTCTCCATAGAGTAGGAGGCGGTCAAGCTATTCTCCAAAGCACCCAAACGGCCCAGGACAAAGGAATAATGGGTGGAAAACTGAAAGGAGGAGAAGATTGTGAACCTTTGAAATAAGGAGGTTTATTTCTTACACAGCGGGAGAGTCAATCCACCCATGGAACAGAAGTTGTGTAGGAGCTTTCATCACTGGAGGCTTTCGAAGGAATGAGACCTGGACTGATACCTTTGGGTCAGAAGGAATGGGGGCGGGCAGGGTTTATCTCTCCTTGGGAGCTCTGGGGCGGCGGGGTTGGACTAGATTGACCTCGCAGATAAATTCGCCTTTCCAAGCTCTGTAAATCTGCAATTAACAACTTCAAGGAAGCAAAGAAAAGCCAGAAGCACTCCAAGCTTTACCAAGATTCAAAATAATCCTCAATTTACTAACTGTTCCTTTTAGTGAGATTGCAGTTATGACACACCGGGGGGGGGGAGCAACTTATGACCGTTTTTCACACTTACGACGCTTGCCCACTGAGTCCTATTTATGACAGTGTCCTGTGTGTGTGTGTGTGTGTCACACAATCCCCTTTTGGGACCTTCCAACCGAGCAAAGCCAATGGGAGAAGCCAGATGCCCACTAAACTGCAGCGATTCGCTTAGTGACAGTGGCAAGGTCATAATAAAACAGGAGCAAAACTCACTCAAACACACGGTCTTACTGGTTAAGGGAAATTTGGGGTTCGAGAACTACCTGTATGGATGTGACCGATTGTCAAAGGTGAATTTTCTTTGCACCTGCTCCATATCGCCTGGCGTCCCTCTAATCATCGCCTGTGCTGCTGTAGATGTCCTGCCCTCCAGCAGAGCTGAGCCCCCCACCCCACCCCAAAAAGAAACCGGTCTGAGGAGCAAGGCAGGAAAAGCCAGAGTCTCCTTCGCTTGAGGGGGGTCCTAATTTCCTGGTAATGTAGCTGGAGGGGCCTGCGGGGCCCTGGCATCTGCCAAAATAGCCCTTGGCTCCTGTTTATGAAGACGCAGCCCAGATGTTGCCTCCGTTTCTCGCCAGTCAGGGAAAGCACAATCACCAAAATATTTGTCTGCCATCTATCTCTATTTCTCTCTCTCATCTATATAATCTATTCATCTATCAATCATCTCTATCTATCATGTACTCTATCTGTCTCATCTATCAACAATCTCTCTCTCTCTCTCATCTATTCTCATCTACCATCCATCCATCTCATCTATATCATCTATTTCTCATCTATCTATCTACCTATCTCATCTATTCTCTTATCTAATCTATCTCTTATCATCTACCATCCATCTTATCTATCTCTATTATTTATCTTTATATCTCTCATCTATTTATCTATCTATCTATCTATCTATCTATCTATCTATCTATCTATCTATCTATCTACCTGCCTATCTCTCATTTATTTCTATCTACTATCCATCCATCTGTATGTATTATCTCTATCTCATCTCATCTATCTTTCATCTCTTTCTATCTCATCCACCATCTATCTACCTACCACCTACCTTGTCCTCTACCTACCTATCTCATTTTATCTACCATGCATGCATCCATCCATCTCTATTATCTATCTCTCATCTCTTATTTAATCTATCTCTCCTCTCTCCATCTATCATCTATTTATCTATCTATCATCTATTTATCCATCTATCTATCATCTCTCTATCTATCATCTATCTCTCTATCATCCACCCAATCCAATCCATCAAATTTATTTGGCACCCACCTCAACGCAAACAACTCTGAATAAGATGACCTTCAGCTTTGTAAGATGCTCCTGCACCTTCTTAACACTCTACCTTAAATCTACCTCCACTTTTTCCTGAAAATTCTCTCCCCTTGATTTTCTCCCATCCTGGTAAAACATACAGGCAGTCCTTGACTTATAACCATTCATTTAGCGGACTATCCAAAGTTAGAGCGGCCCTGGGAAAAAACAGTGACACAGGAACAGTCCCTTCCCCTTAAACAAAGGTCTGGAGAATTCTGGGAGTCGAAGAGATCACGGTTCTCTGCTCTTCATCCCAAATCCACCTGCACTCCCCCCATCCCACCTACCCAAATCCAGACCTTCTGATTCTGGAGACCCCTCAGAAGAAGCCAGGGTCTGAAGCACGAAAAGGGGGGGAAAAGCAGATTTTTTAAAAAAGGCAAACTCGGTGGTGGAGCTGGGAAACCCTTTAAAGCATGTCTTCTCTCCAGCCTTCCTTCCTTCTCCTTTCCTGCACTGATGATGTTACCTGGTTGGGTAATTAAATGCCTGCAAGAAAACCACCGAGCTCAGAGAACATCAAGTACACCAAAGTTCTCCTTCCTTCCTTCCTTCCTTCCTGGCCCTGAACAGGTTACCTGGCTGGGTAATTAAATGCCTGCAAGAAAACCACCGAGCTCAGAGAACATCAAGTACACCAAAGTTCTTATTCCTTCCTTCCTTCCTTTCCTTCCTTTGTTCCTTCCAAGCGCCACATACAAACACCCCCCCATTTGCTTTGCCCCCCCCCCAAGGTGTCCGTCAAAGAGGAACCTGGCCCGTCGTGTTCACACCCTTTCAGATCTGTGTAGACTGTGGAAAAGACCAAATCTGGATTAACCTGCCCTTCCTGATTCATGTCATGTCACTAAGTGAGCTGGGAGCGGCCCACCGCATGATGATACCTCCCCCAATAAAGACCATAATTCCCTCTCCCCTGGGAAAGGCTGGGGGGGGGGGGAGAGAGCTCCGTTCCAGACTTCGGAGGTACCAGCAGAGAAGGATGGGGATTGTAGTGCAATGATCCCTCTATAGTCTTGGGTGGGATACTCTTGACGTTGGAAAGTACGATCACAATGGAGCCCCCCACCCAAATTTTCTGTTCTTAAAGCAAGGCAGTTGGTCCAGCCGGTTTTGCTCTGTTTTACGACTATTCTTGCCACCATTGTTAAGTGAATCACTGCAGTGGCTGAATTGGTCATGAGATTCTTCAGTGGAATCCGGCTTCCCCCGTTTGCTGGTGGGAAGGTCGCAGGAAATCACGTGGACTATGGGACACTGCGGCTGTCACAAATACGAATCAATGGCTAGGCGTCCGAATTTTGATCACGCGACCATGGAGAACCAGACATTAAGTGTGAAAAACAGTCCTAAGTCCCCTTTTTTTCAGTGCCTTTGTAACTTCAAACGGTTTCTAAGCAAACTGTTGTAAGTCGAGGACAGCCTGTGAGTTAGTCACTGTCAAAGAAGGCAGTAAGGTTTGTCTGGCATGTGCCTTTCTTCATTACAGGCAGTCCTTGACTTACAACGGTTTGTTTAGTGACTGTTTAGTTACCACAGCAGCGAAAAGAGTGACTTAGAACTGTTTTTTTCACATTTACGTCGCAGGGCCACATAATCAAAATTCAATCACTTGGCCTGACTCATACTTACGACAGTCGCGGTGTACCATGATCCCCTTTTGCGACCTTCTGACAAGCAACATCAATGGGGGAAGCCAGATTCACTTAACAACCGTGTTCCTAACTTAGCAACTGCAGTGATCCACTTAACAACTGAGGCGAGAAAGGTTGTAAAATGAGGCAAAGCTCACTTAACGACCATCTCACATTAACAGTAGGGATTTTGGGCTCAAGTGTGGTCGTACGTTGAGGACTCTGTTATTTTGAAGTTATTTATGATGCCTTAGAAATACTTTTTGTTTAAACAAAAGTATAAAGAGAACCAGTATGAAATGTTCTATCGGTGGCATTTAGCGCCATAGAGATTGGCAAAAATGTACCCAACTAGGAAATCAAGAGTGCTGAAAATGCAAGCAGAAAGATTGGAACCTTCTTTCACATGTGGTGGCCATGCCCCAAAGCCAGAAAATATTGGGCTAAGGTACAAAGACAGCTACAGGAGGTAACAGAAAAGAGCTGATGTGGTTCCCATCTTCAAAAAAGGGAAAAAAACAGACCCAGGAAACTACAGACCAACAGCCTAACATCAATACCCGGGGAAGATACTGGAAAAGATAATAAAAAAACAGATCTGCCAACATCTAGAAACAGTAAAGTAATAACTAGCAGTTCAGCAACGGGTTGGTTAAAAACAGATCATGCCAAACCAAATCTTATTCTTATTCTTCACAACAATATGATTAAATTAGCAGACCAGCAAAATACTCTTCTTCAAAGACAAAACCAGAAAATCCAGTTGCCCCTTGGAAAAAAAAAATTACCTTTGGAACAACCAGGACCTGGGTGACTGAGAAACTCCCAGACATTTGCAGGGCGTTTCATTAACCAACTCGGTAACATCATCAGTGCTGGAAGGGAGCGAGGTGTATGGAAGGAGAGGAGGTGGAGGACTTTTGGGGTCCTTGGGGCTCTTTGAGCTGGGTGGTTTTCTTGCAGACGTTTCATTACCCAACTAGGTAACATCATTAGTGCCAGAAGGGGAGGGTGTGAGAGGAAAAGGAAGAGGAAGAGGAAAAGGAGGAGGAGAGAGATGGAGGAGAAAACAGGAGGAACAGGAGGAGGAAGAGGAGAAGGAGGAGGAAGGAGGGCTGATGGCCCTAGTTGGTCTCTGAGCTTGGATGCTTTTTGCAGACATCTCATGACCCAGCTAGGAACATCATCAGTGCTAGAAGGGAGTGGACTTTTGCAGAGGGGAGGGGGAGGAGGGGGACTCTAGGGTCCCTGATGGATTCTGAGCTGGGTGGTTTCTTGCAGACGTTTCATGACCCAACTAGCTAAACATCATCAGCACTAGAAGGGAGGAGGGTATGTGCAGAAGAGGGGGAGGAAAGAGATGACAATGACTATAGAGTCCTAGATGCAACCACACCTGGATGACTGAGCATTCTCTGCAGACCTTTAGCTATACAATTTGGGATGGATACCCTTTGAAAGGGGGGGGGGGAAGGAGGAATGGATTTCCAGCGGGAAATTGCAGACTGCAGGAACCAATTGCACCCTCAGGTGACCTTGAGGACATAGATCAACCTCCAAGTGCCTCAATGACCCTCTAAAAGGGTGCCAAATGACCAGCTTTTCTGCAAGGTGTATCAATTCTTCCTTTCCCCACCATCCAGTCAGACCTGAGGAAGCCTTCTTGGAGGACAAGCAAAACAACTTCAAGGAAAAACAAAGAAAATCAGTTGTCTCCTGAAAAAAGCCTCTTTGGGACCAACCACGACCTGGAGGACGGAGAATCTCCATAGACAATACCAGGAGTGGGAACTATGGGACAATGGGTGGGTAACCTCCCCAAACTTGTTCAGCAGCCCCTTCAAGCCAGGTTGGATTTCAGTTCCATTCATCCCCAGCCAGAGGAGAAGTCCAGCATGGATGGAAGACCACACTGGGCGAGGCAGCTTGGATGGGATTCTTTTGATTGATTGATTAAATCTCATGCCAGAAAAAAGGCCTTGAACCCCTGAACCTCCAGCAGAGACACTCTCTGCCCCAGCCAGATCTTCTTGCTGCCTGCAGGGGGGGGCACGGAGACCCCTCCAGCTGCAAGGCTCTGCTGGCCCCAAAAACACGGGGCTCATTCCCCCCCCCCCAAAAAAGGCCACGGGGCCTTCTAGAGATGAGGAAAGCCACACAAGGCCCCAAACTCACTGCTCTGAATGGAGTGATATTCAATTTTAGATGATTGACTGAATTGCTAGATAGATAAATAGATGATATATGATGGTGGATGGATGGTAGAGATAGATGATAGATACAAACATAGATATAATGACAGAGATAGATTAATAGTTGGATGGATGGATGGTAGATATAGACAGATAGACAATAGATATAGATGATAAATAATAGAGATAGATCGATAAGATATAACACAAAGACATAGATAGATATAGATGATAGAGATAGATTAATAGATGGAATGGATGGATGACAGTATAGATATACAGATACAGGCATAAATATAGATGATAGAGATAAGATTAATGGATGGATGGTAAGATATAGATATAGACAGAATAGATAGATAGAATAGATAGATAGATAAGATAGATAGATAGATAGAATAGATGATAGATTGATTGGGGGAGTGGATGGTAGAGATAGATGATACATAGAACAGACAAACAGACATATATATGACAGAGATAAATGCATGGATGGATGGTAAGATAGATGATAGATATAGACAGACAGAAAAATGTAGGTGGGGAAGCGCAGATGATAACAGATAGATGTGGGGGATGGATAATAGAGATAAATGATAGATAGATATACAGGCAGGACAACATAGATGGATGGTATGGATGGAGACAGACAGAAAAAGAGAGAGCTGATATCTAAATATGGACTTAGAGATGACAAGTAGACAACTAGATATTGGTTGATACAGAGATAGACAGAGATAACGATCGATAAACAGATGATAGAGCAATAAAATAGAGCAGAACAGACTGATAGAGCTGATGAAGAGCTTGAACGGTAGATATGGGAGAGACGGAAAGAGGAGAGAGAGAAGAGAGAGAGAGAGAGGGAGGAGGGAGGGAGGGAGGGAGGAGGGAGGGAAGAGAGAGAGAGAGAGAGAGTGAGAAGAAGAGAGAGAGAGAGAGAGAGAGAGAGAGAGAGATCCTAGCAACTGGATTCCATCCGGTTACTGACCTCTGTCCTGGCACTTGCCAACACCTCAGCTCGGGCCCCCGGAGGAGGGGGCCTGCCAAGCCGGCCAAAAGGGTCCTTCCGAGCCCCTCCATCTCCTCTTCTTCCCCGCTGGCCAGCCGCTGGTAATCCGCCTTCTCCTCCCATCCATCACTGCTCAGTGTGGACCGAGCGTTTCAGGCACGGGGTGGGGCCCCCACGCTGGCATCAGGGCGAGTCAGTCAGCCATTCCTGCCGCCTCCCTTCTCCATCCCTTCGGGTTTCAGGCATCCGGCTGGTCCGTGGCCAGCCTGCATCCGGTCGCCATGGCGATGGAGGAGGCTTAGGCCGTGATGCCCCCAGGCTGAGCTCATGCAAAGGGAAATGGAGGGGGGGGGAAGAGCTCCCCCCACGAAAGGGGCAGGGAGGGAGGGAGGGGAGCATCACGCAATCCAAATGCAAGAGAAGGGGAGGAGAAGGCAAAGTGGGGGTGGGCACCGTGGGGTAGAAGAGAGGAAGGCCCCCATTGCGCAGGGCACGAATGCTCTTGGGCCAAGTTTTCTTTCCTTTCCTTTTCGCATACATTCACTCTGCAGAGGCGATGCGTGCGTGAAATATGCGCACGCACGCACACACACACATGGCAAGGAACTGAACCTCAGAAGGGGAAAAAGGGGGCTCCGTCCAGGGAGAAGAGAGAGGGGATAATTGGGAAGATCGAGAAAGAACGGGAGGATCAGATCGGTGGAAAAATTAGGAGGAATCTCTATCAAAGCAGCCTGGTTTGCTCACACGGTCAACTCCCTATAGATCAGGGTAAAATAGAACATAGATTGCTTGTTTTTTTTTCTTTTCTTTCTTTCCATTCTTCCCTCCTCCCTCCCTATTTTCCCATCTCTTCCTTCCTCCCTATCATTCCTCCATCCCTTCCCTTCTTTCCTCTTCTCCTCCTTTGCACTCTTAACCTTTCCTTCCTCCTTCTCTTTCCATCTCTTCCTTACCTTCCTCCTTCTCTTATTCCACCTTCCACCTTTCTCTCCTTCCTGCCACTCACCCTCTCCTTCCATCCCTTCCTTCCCTCCTCCCTCCCTCCCTATTTTTCCATCTCTTCCTTCCTCTCTCATTCCTCCCTCCCTTTCTTCTTCTTCTTTGCAATCTTACCCTTCCCTTCTTCCTTCTTTCTATCTCTTCCTTCTTCCCTTCCCCCTCCTCTTATTCCACCCTCCCCCTTCTGTCCTCCTTCCTGCCACTCACCCTCTTTCCAGCCCTTCCTTTCCTCCCTCATTTTTCCATCTCTTCCTTCCTTCCCACTCCTCTCCACCTTCTTTGCACTTCCTTCCTCATCTTTCCATCTCTTCCTCCTTCCTTCCTCCTCCTTCTCTTTCCAGCCTCCCTTCCTTCCTCCTGTCCTCCTTCCTGCCACTTACCCACCCTCCCTTCCTTCCTCTTTCCATCCCTTCCCTTTCCTCTTCTCCTCCTTCCTTCCTTGCTCCCTCCCTCCCACCTTTTCTCCCTCCCTATCTTTCCATCTCTTCCTCTTTTCTTCCCTCCCTTTCTCCTTATTTCTCCCTCCCTCCCTTTCTCCTCTCCTCCTTCCTTCCTGCCATCCACCCTTCCTTCCTCCGTATCTTTCCATCTCTTCCTTCTTTCCTCCCTCACTTCTTCCTTCCCCCAGCAGTGAAAATAAATTCAAGCCAAACCAGAAATGCCTCTGAGGAGTTAAGCACAGATTTTAAAACCATTTTTTTCCCTTCTGCAACATTATGTTCTATGTGCGGAGACACCCCCAAATTGCTCCAATCTCCCAACAAACTGACCAAATATCAGAACGTTTCAGCCTTTCAGAAGCCAAAGAGAAACTTTAAAATGGAGGATAGAAATAAATAAAAAAAGTGAAATACCCCTCATGCATCATCACGAAATCTCCAGAACCGTAAAGCTTACAAACTTGAAATTTGGCCCTTATGTTCCTCTTGGCTTCCAGGTGCTCACTAAGAAAGGATTTTTTTGAAATGACCATCAGAGCTATTAGTATTTCCTATATTATTATTATTATTATTATTATTGTTGTTGTTGTTAATTATTATTATTAACAGGCTCTGATGCTCAAGATTTCTACTCCCCCCCGCCACCTGGAAAGAAATCTCTTCCAAATGCAAAACACAAGCAGAGGAGTTTCAGTTTCAGAGCACCAAGCAGCTTTAGTACAGAACAGTTAAGCTAAGTCTCACCCAGGCTCCTTGCTGTCTCCTTCTTGCTCATAGCAAATACTGTTTCAGTTTTCAAACAGCCCTCAACACTCTCTCACACACTGACAGGATGCTAGCCAGAGGAATACCGATGCATGCTGGTACGCAGAGGCAAAATTATTTCCCCTTATTTTCCTCCCCAAAAACTTGCCCGTAGGGAAGCACAGGTATCGAGCTAGTAAATAAATCAACAAACCCACCGGATGAGGTTGTCCTGAGAATCAGGCCAGCCCTAAAGTTGAAAATTGGGGATTTTCCATTGTTTGAGAATGAGGTTGCTTTCACTTGTTAAGCCAGTATGGTCCAATGGTTAAGGCACCAGGCTAGAAAGCAAGAGATCCTGAGTTCAAGTCCTGCCTTAGCCATAAAAGCTGGCTGGCTTTGGGCCAGTCCCTCACTCTCTCAGCCCAGCCCACCTCACAGGGTTGTTGTTGAGGAAAAGAGGAGGAGGGAGGTGGGTTGGATATGTTGGCCACCTTGCATTATTTGTGGAAGGAAGGGAAAGAAAGAGGGAGGGAGGAAAGGAAGAGAAGGAGAAAGAGCGAGAGAGAAAGAGATAAGTAGGGAGGAAAGGAATGGAAGAGGAAGGAAGGAAAGAAAGAAGAAGTTAGAGGGAGGGGAGGAAAGAAGGAAAGAAAGGGAAAGGGAGAGAAGGAAAGAGAAAGAAAGAAAAAGGGAAAGAAGTTAGAGGGAGGGGAGGAAGGAAAGAAAGAGAGAAAGTTAGTGAGAGGGGAGGGAAGGGAAGAGAGAAAGAAAGGGAAGAAAAAGAAAGAAATTAAGAGGGGGGAGAAAGGAAAGAAAAAAGTTGGTGAGAGGGGAGGGAAGGAAAGAGAAAGAAAGGGAAGAGAAAGAAAGAAATTAAGAGGGAGGGGAGAAAGGAAGGAAAGAGAGAAAGTTAGTGAGAGGGGAGGGAAGGGAAGGGAAGGAAAGAGAGAAAGAAAGAGANAGAAGTTAGTGAGGGGACAGAAGGAAAGAGAGAAAGGGAAGAGAAAGAAAGAAATTAAGAGGGAGGGGAGAAAGGAAAGAGAGAGAGAAAGAAGTTAGTGAGAGGGGAGGGAAGGAAAGAGAGAAAGGGAAGAGAAAGAAAGAAATTAAGAGGAAGGGGAGGGAAAGAAGGAGTGAAGAAAGAGAGAGGGGGGAGCAGAAGGAAGGAAGGAGAGAAGAAAGAATCTAACAGAAACTACAATCCAATCCTGATCCAAAGCAAATCCTTGGAAGTCATCTTCTGTGCATGCACGACAGGGTACAGTCCTGGACTAGATGACCTTCAAGGACCCTTCCAACCCTCCTGTCTGCGTTCCTCTTTCGGGCCCTTTTCCAAATCGGGATCCAGGCCATCTTTTCCAGCTCTCTCCCCACCCCACGGCCACTCCTTTGCCCACACGTGTGCGAAACGCTGGGCCCACACAGTGATGTCATGAAGTCACAACCGTGTGGTACGACAAGCATCCAGGAAAGGCAGAGAGGCTGCGGCAGGCGGAAGTGACGGAGGGAAGGCCGGGCCGGCTGCCAGGCGCCGTCTCCCGAACCCCAGAGGAAGAGACCGATGCTGGGAACGTCAGGGAAACCCGCCTGGGGTTTTGCGTCTGGGTGATTTTTCTCTTCTCTTTCCCCTGAGAAGCAGGGATTTTAAAAGGTGGGAGTCATTGCAGGGGATATATTAGAAAGAAAGAAAGAAAGAAAGAAAGAAAGAAAGAAAGAAAGAAAGAAAGAAAGAAAGAAAGAAAGAAAGAAGAAAGAAAAAAGGAAGAAAAAAGAAAGAAAGAAAGAAAGGGGAGGGAAAGAGATGAAAGGAGAAAGAGAAAGAAAAGAAAGGAAGGAATGAAAGAAGGAGGGAAGGAGAAGGAAGAGAAAAAGGGGAAAGGTAAAGAGAAAAAGATGAAAGAAACAAATAGAGAATGAAGAGAAAAAGAAAAGGAATGAAAGAAGGGGAAGGAGAAGAGAAAGAAAAAGAAAGAAAGAAGGGAAAGGAAGGGAGAAAAAGAACAGAAAAAAATTAAAGGAAAAGGAAGGAAGGAAAGAAGAGGGAGAAAAAGATGAAAGAGAGAAAGAAAGAAAGAAAGAGAATGAAGAGAAGGAAAAAGAAAAGGAAGGAATGAAAGGAGGGAGACAGAAAAGAAAGGGGGGAGGAAGGAAGAGGGAGGAAGAGAAAGAAAGAGGGGAAAGGAAGGGAGAGAAAGATAAAGGAGGAATTGGATACGTAGCATTTTTTTTATCAACTACTCTTAGTCCTCAACTTACAACTATTTGTTTAGTGACCAAAGTTACATCATTGAAAAAAGTGACTCTGACTGCTTTTCACACTTAACGACCATTGCAGCCTCTCTGCAGTCACGTGATCAAAATTCAGAGGCTTGGCAACTGACTCCTATTTACGACGGTCACAGTGCGATCCTCTTTTGTGACTTTTGGACAAGCCAAGTGGGGCAATGGGGGCAGCCGTATTTCATGTAACAAATGAGTGACAATGGCAATGATTCTCTTAAATGAACTGTGGCAAGAAAAGGGCAAAATGGGGGCAAAACTCACTGAACAACTGTCTCGCTTAGTAACGGATATGTTGGCCTCAATTGTGTGGTTGTAAGTTGAGAACTGCCTGTGTTTTACCCAAAGCCATGAACTGCAGCTCACAAAAGCAGCTTCCTTTCCAATCTCTTAACAGATAATCAGAGTTGGAAAGGTTCTTGGAGGTCATCTAGTCCAACCCCCGGCCCAAGCAGGAGACCCTCCACTATTTCTGACAGACGGGAGTCCAGTCTCTTCTTGAAAGCCTCCAGGGGTGAAGCTCCCACAATCTCTGAAGGTGAGCCATTCCACTGAATATAGAATAAC
>BHFT01058960.1:0-13535 GCA_004320025.1 Laticauda laticaudata
AAACTGCTTTTTCAAAGTCCAGCTTCTGCTTCCATAGTGCACCAGGAAAACAGTTACCTATATAATTTTGATGTTTGCAGGTATAGACATATAATGACCTCTGAACACAATTTCCAAAGGCTTTTATTACTACTCATGCACATGCTAATCTGCAGTGTATTTCTTAATTGCCAGTTCCTTTAGTGCTTTCTTCTTCTTCTTCTGCTCAATCATGTCTGATTCTCAGAGCAACAGACAAGCCCCTGCAGTTTTCTAGGCGAGGTGTTTCAGAAGTGATTTGCCATTGTTTCTTTCCTGGGGCTGAGAGAGAGGGACCGGCCCAATATCACCCAGCTGGCTTTGTATCTAAGGCAGGATTAGAACTCACAGGTCTCCCAGTTTCTAGTCTGATGCCTTCACTACTACACCAACCTGGCTCTCAGTTAAGGCTGATAATCATAAAAGCAAAAGTTATCCACTACCTTATTGTCAATTCAAAGGCTGGTTATTAGATTTGCTGTCATTAGATTGGTCCTTTATATTTACTTAGAGTCCCATTTTTTTTCACTTGCTTGTTGCCTTGGATTAGTAGACTTTGCAAATTGTTTGCATATATCAAAACAACATCAACAGCATAGCAGAGGTTTTTATGCTTCTTCCTCCAGTTTAAAATACACTTTTCTTCTTTCCATCAGTTTCCTTCAATATAATAATCATTCAGTATACAGTTGAATGAATGATGGAGCAGACAGCCGTGTCTCAGTTGGTGGCCATGTTCCACCCAGATTGTGGCACCCTGTCCTGTGTATAGGCTTCACAAGTGATCAATGAGATGCTCTGGGGTTCCGTTTTCCTAAGCACATTCAAAGTCATTTTTACAGTCAATGAAGCACATAATGACTTCTTTGGTTTCTCAATTATCTGGTGTGCTTCAGCACTAATATATCTTCTTGATCCTCTATTTTTTTCTAAAAACTGCCGTACACATCTGATATTCCCCCTTTTCTTTGTCGATTCTAATCTCCCTTGGATGATTCTAAGCAAATATTTTGCCAGCATGTAATGTTAAGGCCATTGTGCAATACTTGGAACACTCTTAAGTGTTCTTTCCAGCATGTAAATCAGGGGTGTTAAACTCAAGGCCCAGGGACTGGATCTGGCCCATGGAGTGCTTAGATCTGGCCTGAGGGGCCACCCTGGAAACAGCGAAGGACCAGCCTGTGGTGCCTCTGCCAGTGAAAACGGAGCTTGGGAGGGCCACCTGTTGCTCTCCCGAGTGCTGTTTTTGCTGACAGAGGGTTGCAGGAAGCTGTCACAGCAGAAAACAAAGCTCGGGAGCCCATTTTCACTCGGGCTACCACAGGCGCCCCCAACATGAGTGATGTCAAGCTGGCCATGTCCACCTGGCCCCCCAAGGTCAAACACAACTTTGATGTGGGTCTCAATGAAATCAAGTTTGACACCCCTGATGTAGATTGATATATTGCATTTTAATGGCCACTATTTCATCTTCCACATTTACTGGCATACTTTGATTAAAATCTCACTGATTCCTCTTCTGCTAGCCATGTTTCTATAGATATTCTATCAATTCCTGTACCTTGCAACAATGACCAGAGTGCTAATTAAATAGCATATCAATTCAAGATTAAAATCTTCTTCACAGATTTTTAAAAAAATTTCTTTGTTTTTCCATTGCTATTTTCATCTTCAGCCTCATAATACTGCTTCTTGTTTCTTCTAAGAGCTCTCTGAAATTCTTTATTTCAATTGTGGTCATAAGTTGAGGATTATCTGTAATTCTGTGAAGAAAGGAATGTTGCTCTTTTGTGCTAAATGACTGAAAATGGCAGAGGGTTTCTATTCACATTTTCTGCTACTTCTAATTAGTGCTTGTAATTATAATCTAGATATTGACTATCACCTCCATATATCAAAAGTAGGGGAAATATTTCCTCTGTGTTCTCCCGAAGCTGTATTTCTACTATTGGTAATTACATGAAGATGTAATGATTTCTGGGCAACATGGATGCCTTTCTTCTGAGCTTCTTTTTTTAGCTTCCCTGCCTAGTTTATAGGCCTGGAACATCTTGATTTCCTCTCCAACTATCAATGAGCTCTGACTTTGTTTATCTTTTTAAGTTCATCAAAGCTATCTAGGTGTTGTTGCTATTTTATGGCTACCTTCTTGAAACAGTTTTTTCCCCTGCATGTAAAATTTTGCTAGTCGCCTCTAACAAAAGTGTCCCTACCTGACCCTTCATTGTTATGGGAGCGAATCACAGCCCTAGAGAGTGAATGGAAAATGCTATAATATCACGTACCACTGTACTATTGTGCCTAGCCATCTGTTTCAATTCATCTTGCTAAGTACTGGTGCCCTCTAGTGTAATATGCACGACCTCCTAACCAGCAAATTCAACACCCAGAGAAGCAGGGATTAGCACCAGGATTAAAACCAGACAAACAATCCAGCAGTAAACAACAACCTAATCAAGAAACTACCAAGAAGAAAACAACAACACCACTAACACTTTCAAAGCAAGCTAACAGAGAACAAACTCCACTCCTAGCACTGAAACTCTAGAAGATGCACTACCTAGTCAGGTAACAAAATGTCTTCAAGCAAACAAGCAAGCTCAGAGAACATCAAGGACTCCATTCTGGGTTTTGTGTGTATGTGTGTGTGTGTGTGTGTGTTCACTGAAAGAATCATCAAGAACTCATGAGAATACGAGAGGGCATTTAAGGGAGAGAGGGAGGAAGGATGGTTCAAGAATGAGCATCCATTATCTGAGTTTTCTCTGAGTTTTGTTTTGTTTTACCCTGATTAAACACATAAACTGGGTATTTATTTGTCTGCCTGTCTCTCTATTTATCTACCTACCTACCTACCTACTTTTGGCAAAGTGGAATCAACAAGAACCCTTGCTGCTTTGTTTTTAATCATCTTCCAAATAATTAGTTGGTCTTGATTGGCTTGACAGAGAAGAATAAGATATGTTGTTTTCCTAAACATTGCTGTAATTATCAATGGATCATAGGAAATGTACATTATCTAGATCAGTGCTTCTCTATCTCAATATCTTTGAGATATGTGGGTGTCAGTTCCCAGAATTCCCCAGTCAGCAATGACATTCATACATCTTAAAGTTGCTGAGGTTGAAAAATACTAGATTCACTTATATAACTGTAGAATAGGTACCAGAACTGGGAAGGGAAGTAAAAATCTTCTCTCTCCATCATTCCCATTTATCCTTTTCTTTTTCTGGCACTGGATCTATGTTCTTCCTTGACAGTAATAGGTGGGATGGGGGGATAAGCTTTACTTCAGCATATTGCCCCCAACAATCTGGGTCCTCATTTTACCCACCTCGGAAGGATGGAAGGCTGAGTCAACCTTGAGCCTGGTGGGATTCGATCTGCCAAATTGCAGGCAACTGGCTGTCAGCAGAAGTAGTTTGCAGTACTGAATTCTAACCACTGCACCACCGAGACTAAAAGGATGGGCATTAACAATTTGCTACATCTAATCAAGCTATATGTATTAAATTATGCAATTTTACCACAGCTATAGTTTATATTTTTTTTATAAACCAGTAAGCCATTATTAATACATGACTAATAATGGAGAAAACGTTCAAATTATAAAGTTGGAAAGAATCACAAGGATTATCTAGTTCAATAGTATTAAAATGGAACCCACTAAACCATACATAAGGATTATTGTAGGTCACACATTGACTTAGAAAACCATGTTTATATCTTCTTTGCTCCCATTCCTTGCCTCAGCTCCTGCCTACCTAGCAATTTGAAAGCATGCAAATATGAGCAGATAAATAGGTACTACTTCGGTGGGTAGATAACAATGTCCCATGCACCTTGTGTATAGTCACATTGGCCATATGACCATGGAAATATTTTCAGACAATGCTGGCTCCCTCAGCCAAGAAACAAGTTGTATCCCCTAAAGTTGGACACAACTGGATAGGGGAAAATTTTATCTTTACCTTTTGTCTGATAATCCATCAACACATTAAAATAAGGTATGAACAAGGGATATCTAATTCATCAATAAGAAATATTATCATGAATTTGGCTATTCTTTTTAAAGTGGCTAAGATGCTGAGCTTGTTAATCAGAAAGGTCAGTAGTTTGGCAGTTCAAATCCCTAATACCACGTAATGGAGTGAGCTCCCGTTACTTGTCCCAGCTTTTGCCAACCTAGCAGTTCGAAAGCATGTAAAAATGCAAGTAGAAAAGTAGGGCCACTGTGGTGGGAAGGTGTTCTGTGTACCTTTAGCATTTAGTCATGCTGGCCACATGACTACGGAGACATCTTCGGACAGGACTGGATCTTCAGCTTTGTAATGGAGACAAGCATCGCCCCCTAGAATAGGGAACAACTAGCACATATGTGTGAAGGGAACCTTTACATTTATTCTTTTTAATATTTATGCATAGTTATATTTATTTATTACATATTACAAATACATATGACATATATACATACAAACATATAGATAGCAACTAGTTATAGATAGAAAGAAGCACATACCTTTATGTTTTAATATGAAATAGATTCAAAAATTATTACAAAACATATCATAAGACAATTCAAAGTTAATTTAATATTATTTGTTAGAAAATTGGCTTCTCTTGCCAGAAACTATTTTATCCAAAACATTATTTTAAAATGTAGATGGATTTCCCCCCCTCTCTTTCATTTCTCTGGACTTATGTAAACTTTTAAATTAACATTAATTTAAAAACTAATAGAGATTGCAATGTACATAGCCCTTAGCAGAATGCCATTCAGCAAATGATACACATATACAAACATAAAGTGATATTCTCAACATCAACTTCTTCCTCTCTCTCACACTCTCTATTAACAAATATTGTGATACAAGTACAGCACACTTTTGAACACTGATAGGAAATTTAACTGTTTTTGAACAATTTGCTGAATTGTATATTATAATCAATTTATTATTCTTTAAATGCATGCTTCAGCATGCTACACAGCAATTTTCACAGAAATGTACAGAATGTCAAAAATATCTCTGGCCTTATTACAGCATTTATTAAAGTCCTTATTAAAAAAAAAAAAAAGGAGCCANGCATTTATTAAAGTCCTTATTAAAAAAAAAAAAAAGGAGCCATGGTGGTGCAATGGTTAGAATGCAGTATGGCAGGCAAACTCTGCCCATTGTCTGAAGTTCAATCCTGATAGGTTTCAAGGTTGACTCAGCCTTCCATCTTTCTGAGGTTGGTAAAATGAGGACCCAAATTGTTGGGGTTAATATGCTGACATTGCCTAGAAAATGCTGTAAAGTGCTTTGAACTGATGTATAGGTGTCAGTGCTATTGCTATTTCTTCTGTGCCACTATTAAAGGGAAGAAAAAGTTATGACAACTAGGCTTTTATGCAGCTACAAAGTACAAAGCAAGCAGCCTTGCAGAGTCAAGGGAGATTTCTTAGTGTGAGTGTTTATTATTTTGTAGAGAATGGATGGAAAATTTGTTTTTTTTTTAAGTTCAACTAGTTCAGAATAGGAACCAGAAATATGTACAGTGTCAGCTGATCACCTCACTTTGCATACTTTTGACTATGTTCCATAATGTGTAAATCAGGAAAAAATAATCTCCCAATGGCATTATAAACAAAAAGGTGGATAAGGTTAGGTCAAAACAATCTCCATACCTGAAACAATGTTTGTGTCAGTAATAATCGTGGTTTTTTTTCCGCCTGAGCATCCTTGGTTGACCCAAAGGCATTTTCCATGCTAAATCTTTTAATGTCACTGGTTTTATCTTGAGGTTCATCACTAGCTACTTTACTCAGCCCACCTTTCTCCACCCCCAATACGACCAATTACAAACCTACCATTGTAGGCCACCCAATTTTGTTGAAAGCAGTGTTCCTTAAATTTGAAGGATTTCCCCTCCCTCCCTTTCTCAGAGACATACACACATACACATACAGACACACACACTCTTCTTAAAGGAGCCTCTGAATTTTCAAGCTACTACAAATATCTATATATCTATATCTATATATCCAGAAATTGTGAATGCTCCAACACTGGATGTTTCAAAAAAGAGATTGGACAATGATCTGTCTGAAATGGTATAGGGTTGGACTAGAAAACCACCAAGGCAAAGGTGGTATTCAGCAGGTTCTGACAGTTCTGGAGAACTGGGAGCGGAAATTTTGAGTAGTTCAGAAAACCAACAAATCCCACCTCTGACTGGAGATTATACAGTATCCTTCCCCTGCCACGCCCACCAAGCCATGCCCACAGAACCAGTAGTAAAAAAAATTTGAACCCCGCCACTACACCAAGGTCCCTTTCAGCTCTATTCTGATTTGAACTTCATATGAGAGTATTATCTAAGACCTCATAGGAAACCAATTTCTTCAAATCACCATTTTGGGTGGAATAATTGGAGATACCATTGGTGCAGATACCATTGGTGCAGATACCATTGGTGGGGCTCAGCCATATTTTCATGAATGTGGAGACCATGACTAGGAATGGACACAATTCCTTCTTGAAATTTCATATTACTTCCCATCCCTTGCCCCAGATTTGATGAGAGAACAAAACATATGAGAACAAAACATATGAGGTTATATAGAGAACAAAACATATGAGGTGTTTCCAGTAAGTAAGGAAAAAAGCAAGTCCAACAGCATTTCCCAGAGAGACTGAACATGCCACTTAAAGTTATCTCCCTGAAGCAATATTTGAGGTAACATTTCCCCCCCAAAAGGAAGCCCATTTCAATAAGATCAACAACATTTGCTAGTATGGCTTAGCACATCCTTATTGTATGATCCATTTCATGAGCAACTTGATCAATAGCTAACAGAAGTTGCACATTGAGTTAGGCAACTAATGTCCATA
This sequence comes from Laticauda laticaudata, assembly GCA_004320025.1. Classification (NCBI taxonomy): domain Eukaryota; kingdom Metazoa; phylum Chordata; class Lepidosauria; order Squamata; family Elapidae; genus Laticauda; species Laticauda laticaudata. The sequence goes on from BHFT01058960.1 coordinate 6,894, forward strand.
TCATTTGAACTATAATTTCCATAAGCCCCAGTTGGCATGCCCAAATGTCAAAGTCTGGAGTTATGGTTCATAAGAATTCACTATCCCTCCAGAGAACATTTAGCCACTGCTCACTGCATTTTCTTCAACATTGATTTAAAAAAAGAAGATTTTGAAAGCTGAAAACTAAGAGAAAATCCAGTGTAGTTAATTAACTGATAGGTTCAAGGACAATTGGACAGAAAATTATAGTTACTTAAGATAATTGTACATTGCTGTTCTGTTGCACAAAACTATCTGTATAATACTCACTCTGAAGGATAATAATTTCCTAAAATGTTAATGAAATTAATATTCCTATATCTGTGCATGTTATTTATTGAGCAACAAGCTAGAGGGGAGATAAAGAATTCAAAGTGACAATATTGGGCTGTCAGTTGGGGCATTATCTGAAGACTCACAATCACAAGAGGTTTAGTGTGGATCCAAGGCACATTCAACCAAATATTGGCCATGGATAAAGCTTGACTGGAAGGATATTTGAGCAAAGTTATAAGTAATAATCAAGATGAAACTAATAGACCAGTTCAATTATATACTGAGAATATTCCTATTATTTATTTGAAAAAAAAAAAGCCAAGGAAGAAAGTTTGTACAGTGATACAGTACAGATAACAATGTTCCAATATTTGAAGGACTGCCACAAAGAAGAGGTCAAACTTTTTTCCAAAGCACCAGAAGGCAAGACAGAAAATAGCAGATGAAAACTAATCCACGACAGAAGCAATCTAGAACAATGGAGAAATTTCCTGACAGTGAGAACTATCAACCAGCTGAATGGCTTGCCTTCAGAAGTTGTGGGTGCTTCATCACTGGAGGCTTTAAAAAAGAGGCTTAAGAAAAGCCATTTGTCTGAAATGGTATAGAGTCTCCTGCCTGCTGAAGTGGGGGGTGGACTAGAAGATCTTGAAGGCCCCTTCCAACTCTGTTATTCTATACTCTATCTCAAAAGGTAGCAGGGTGGAATATGACTATGCCCCTTTCCATCCCTCCGGCTCCTTTTTCCATCTAAAGGCCCTGTCACACTGCCCAACGGATGCAAAACGGACACAACGGATGAGAAAAATGTTCCATCCGTTGCTATCCGCTCTCAGAAGGGGCAAAAATTTGCATAACCGGAGCGGATAACACGGACGCGGGGAGGACGCAGGGCAGATCTTCCAAAAGATCCTCCTAAACTGGTCTTGGCATGCTGCAGGTGGTGAGAAGTTACTGAAATCACTGTTGGCCAGGATGCCAAAGGCGTTTCTCTACACCACCGACCCGCCTTGGGCCCTGGAAGGCCGCTGTAGTTGAAGATTCTCTCTCATCGGATGATGGAGGTCTGGGAAGTTATGGGCTCAAAAGTGAGTAGGTTGTGAGGGGAGAGATGGCGTCATCTCCCCAGATGAGTATGGGCACCATCTTGCGTGTTCGTTGGCGCGAGGGGGGTCCATGATCTGGAAGCCCATGATGAAAGTGATTGCGTATCAGCCCCCTCCATTGATGGTGGACTGGCTGTGGGTTATACTGCATGCTGAATCCCTGGACCCATTTGCCTCTGAAGACCATCGAATGTACAGTGAACTTGTTAGTCACATGACCAGGCGAGAGGTACGATGCATGGAAGGAAGCAACCTCTTGTGAGTTGAAAGTAAGTGGACACCTCAACGTTGGCTCGAGCATTTGCAGCGCCACGGTGCTTCCCATCTATGCTCCAACGGGATGTGTGGTGGCGAAATTTTCCACCTCCTGAAACCACTGCTCTGCAACTTTCTTCCATCCTTCTTCAGTGTTTGGGGCATGGAGGAGCTCCTCCCATGTATTGCTTCAATTGATGGCCTGCAGACCACTTCTCTGAACCACAAATGCTGATGGTGTTGTGGTGGCAGACCCTCCAGGCTCGTAACTGCATACTCCTGTATGGTGGTCCCTGAGGCCAGGTGGCGCAGAGTCATGCACACATTGAGACCAGGGTCCAGGCTGGGCCGTAAGTTGGTGCTCTTGGCTTGGTCAACTCCCGGTGTCAGTCGCTGCACAACTTCATCAAACATGTGGCTGAAGGCATCCTCATGAAGTTTCTGGAATGCGGACGAGTGTCGTTGTTCCGAGCTCCCATCAGCTTGATTGTACAGTCTGTACTCTGCTCTCTCCAAATCCCTGCTTGGACCCAGACGCCTTCTCTTGCGCACCTCCTTTTTTCTTCACGTAGTTAGAGTTCACAGAGCCATGTTAGATGCTTCGCACTGTTGGCAGGCATGGATGGTGGCTAACCACAAAGGATGTTGTGTTATCGATCCATGGTAGGACAATGACTGGGATGCTGTGGAAGAGAAGAGGTCAGTATGAAGGCTCTGCAGAGGTCTGCACAGGCAGGGCTGGCTGGTCTGAAAGTGAGATGCCAGTGGAGTTGCTCCCCTCTTTTATAGCGCATATAGGTTTCTACTATGTGTCCCTTTGCAATCCTCGTAGGCATCCTTCTAAGACATCTCTAATATCTGAGATAGGTCCCCTCTGCGAATTGATTTTCCGTTTAAATGCTTTCTTTGTGAGGCTGCTATAGCGCTTTAAATAGCCTTTCTAACGTCGTTGCTGGCTACTGGAACGCTGCGGTTTGACCGGTTCCGCTTCCTCCCTGCTGTAGCCTGTTTAACGCTGGTAGACGTGAATTACGGTTTTGGTATGATGCAGCGCGATGCCTGAGCGAGGATAGATTAGCAGATGTCGTAACAAGATTGTCGGAACGGATTGTCGCTCATGTATGTACTAGGCGGCATTCGGCAGAACGGGAGCGACGTTTGAAGCAGTTTTCACCTGCATCAAGTGAGGATAGTCTGTATAGTAGCCGGTCTGACAGTACTTGTCGCGATGAATCGTCAAGTAGACGGATGCTGGAACGGGTACTAGTAGAGGGAAGCAAAGACGGAGGCAGTGAGTGACAAAACGGAAGCATCATGTTTAACCACGCGATTGGCAAGTGTGGTAGTTGCTTCTCGCGTTTACATCCGTTGTTTCACGATACCCCGTTCCATTCCGATCAGGGCTAGTTTCAGCTGGTGAACAAGGGCTTTAGGTTAGCTGGTGGAGACTCAATATTTTTGAGTTAACATAGTGACGTTGTTAGAGCAGTTATCAACGGATGCAATTCTCTTGCGCAGAAACTAAACATGATGTTACAAAGTATCAGTGTAGGTGGAGCTCATCGTTGGTCTGTGCGTAAGAGGATGAATTTAGAGACATATGTTGGTTAGTTTCAGTCTATGAAAGGCCTGGCTTCAAAACAAGATTGCTGCAACACTATTTTCAGCCCTTGTTCACAGAGGAGCCAGAATTCTCGTCCCTTGCTGGAATTGCGAGACAAAAATGTAGTATGCTATATTTAAAGGCCCCTGTCAGCACTGCAGACCAACGGGATGCAAGAGGATGTAAAATGGACCAAAAAAGCTTACATCGCCGCTTGGGTTTAAACTGCGATGTAGCTCATGCCTCCGTTTTGCCTGTCCTCTCAGTTCCATCCAGCCATACCGTTTAATGTGACGGGGTTCATCTGCTCAGAGAAGTTGTTGAGCTGCTCAAAACTTTCTGCGCGGGAAAATGTAATCCGAATTCGTCCATGTCTTGCATCTGGGCTACGCATCGGCTCGCTAGCGCGATCCGCTACGCATTTACCTAGAGTCGCTATGCATTGCCGTTCTGCATGCCGTTACGCATCCGCTATATTTCTGCTAGGCATCCGCTGCCTCATATCAGCACAACTGCGCATTCCTGCCGCTCGGACGCAGGGAGTGAAGCGGGAATGGACGGCAGAACAGCAGTGGCGGAATGGACGTCAGAACAAATGCAGATGGATGCCTAGCGGATGCAGCACGGCAAGCAAAGCATGTTAAAATGAAGAAACGTCCGCAGAGGGGACCTATCTCGGGTATGTAATAGGAATGTCTAGAGATGCCTAGAAGGATGCCTAAGGATGCAAAGGGACTACCTATCTACTGGCTATAAATAAGGGGGACGCAACACATCTGGATCTCCTCAACTTTCATGGGCCCTCATCTGATCTCTCTTCCACGAGCATGATCCAGTCTATGAGTCCACGCTCGCTGGATCGTAACACTAGTGCCTTTGGCAGCCACCCATCCTTCTTGTCAAGCAGTGGCGCGAAGCCATTACAGCTCTTGTGAATCTCGTATCTACGGGAAGGGTAAAAAGGGCGGAGCTAAGAAGCGTCTGGGTATGAGGAGATGGGTTGCGCAGTAAGAGCATGAGGACGGGGGACTGTACAATTCAGGCTGATGGTGTGGTCGAAAGCTCGAACAAAGGAATCTTGGACATCCAGAACTTCATGAGGATGCTCCACGCCATGTTTGACGAAGTTGTGCAGTGACTGACACCCGAGGTATGACAAAAAGCAAACACCAACTTCCAGGCCCAGCCTGGACGCCTGGGCTCAGGTGGCACTCTATCTCTGTGCCACCTGGACTCAATGGCGACCACCTACAGCGAGCCATGCAGTAGCGGCGCGGAGGTTGCCACCCAACACCATCAGGCATTGGTGGTCGAGAAGGAGTGTGAGCACAGAAGATAAATGCGAAGACTCCAGTGCCTCATGAAGAAGTGTTAAGTGGTAAGGTGAAGCACGTGGCTCCCTTGACAGAGCTGTGGTAAGGAGCTGTGAAGTGAGAGGTACTAGAAGTTGAACTTCCCCCACACCGGTTGCGAAGCCACAGGATGGCAAGCCGTGGCGTGCAAAAGCTGCCAAAGCCAAGTCGCGGGTCCGACTTGATTTCAATGTACGGAAGGGCTTCTCAGCATCATCCTCTTTGCCATTAGTCGATGCTGACTGTACAGAGTTCATGTACATCGCATGCTTCAAGCAACGGCTTCATCTTCCAGATGCCCAGGTATACAACCGCCAGTGCACCCTCAAAGGAAGGAAGCTGGAACGCAAACCTACATCGTGGGGCTTCCCAGAGTTTCCAGAGAACCCCTGCCCAAATGACACACAAGATGTGTGAGCCCTTACTATCATTTCGGATGGGGAGTGATGACGCCTTCTCCCTCACAATCGCAGACCTCATTGAAGCCCTATCACCTCATCAAATACCTAACTCCGTGAAGAGAGGATCTTCAACTACAGGCTGTCCAGGGCAAGGCGGCGTGGTGGAGAACGCCTTTGGCATCCTGGCAAACAGGTTCCAGGTACTTCTCACACCGATGCAGCATGCCCAGAGGACCTGTGAGGAGGATCATTGGAAGCTTGCTTGCATCCTGCCACAATCTCATGCGCACCGCTACCCAGTCTTGCAGAACAGGCTCATGGACTCCAACAAGGCAATGGGGAATGGAGCCTGGAGAATGGAGGCAAGGGCGAAACTGTATGAACACTGAGGATGTGCAAGGCCCAACAGAGCCACACGTGAAGGGAAGAAAGCAGCGCAAACTCCTGAAACACTGGTGCAACTCCCCAGTTGGAGCAGTGGAGTGGCAAGACAGGATGATAGATGCTTAATGCGATGCTTCTTTCAGCCTGTCTCATCACACTGATGAGATGGGCCATGTATGTTGGGTGGGCCTACAATGAACAGGGCATTTTATAAAAGAGTTTTTTTATGTTCAAACGTGTGATCAATGCTTACATTGTTATTGATAATAAAGGGCCAAAGGTGTGGCACCGGGAGGGTGGACCATACAGCCCCTACTTGCTTGCACTGGAGGTTTATCTATTCCCACAGCTAATACCCATCCAAAGGTATCCTGCCCATCCACTGCTATCTTAACCACTCCCACAAGCATGCAAAGGCTTAAACCATTTCTAAAAGTTTCCACAAAGACTTTAGTTTAAAAAAAAGAAACGAAGCAAGTGTATGAATCAAAAAGAGACTTTACTAACAAGAAAATATAAACAAAAATGAGTCTCTGGCACTCCTCTTGGTCGCTCAGTCTCAGGGGTGAAGGGTCCAGGTGCTGTGGAGGTGGCTGGTGCTGGAGTGCTTGTCATCAGTTCCTCCAAAAGCAGAAGCAGCAGAAGTACAGCCCAGAAGAGCGAGCCCGTGCTGCAGAAGCCCAGCAGAACCAGAGTGAGGGCAGGGGCAGGATGGATTAGCCCTGTCCGTCTTGCAAGGGCTGGCAGCAGATTGCTGAGCTTGCTGCTGTGCTTCAGCATGGTTGTGGGTTGCTGGCTGGCAGGGAGGCTGGCAGGAACCAAGGCTGCAGGAAGGCTGGCAGGGAGGCATGCACCAAGGCTTGCAGAGAGGCAGGCACAAGGCTGGCGAGGAAGGCTGGCAGGCAGGCTAGCAGCAAGGCTGCAGCAAGGCTGGCAGGCAGACATGCAGGCAGGACCAGGCACAGGCAGTTGATGTTTGAGCAGGTTTTCCTGCTGAATGGCGGATGCTTCCGAGCTTGCTTCCATTATATCGCGGGCTGACACATGCATCCTCCCGCATGCGCAATTAACGCTCGCATCCCATAGGCTTCTTGCTATGCATCCGCTGTGCATCTGTCATCCGTTCTGCATCTGCTCTGCATCCGGCACCTGTTCGTTGTCGCTGTTTGCTGCCCCCCGGAAAGCCTAGCGGATGTGCTCCGCTCCATCGCTTCATCCATGGGCCCGTTCCGCATCCGCTTTCC
>BHFT01058963.1:0-36075 GCA_004320025.1 Laticauda laticaudata
CCTGTGGCAGAAGAGAATGTGGATGGCTTGCTCCTGGTGGGGCATTGAAGTCTTGCTGCCGTTGAAGTCGGGCATAATCGCAAGTATTGCACCACGAAGAGCGTCGAGGGTTCGGGACCGTTTCCACTCAAGACCAACTCATCCTGCAGCTAATCTGACAGGCTATCCTGAAAAGCATCCAACAGGCGCATCAATTCTTACATTGGAATCCCAGACATATCAAGGCTGGAATTCCGAAACTGATTCCTGCAGGGGGCGCTCTCCCTTGACGAAGTGTCCTAGATTCCTGGCTGCCGTCTGTACCCATTAGGGGTCCTCATACATATGGCGCATGTAACGCCAACACCTGATAATCTGTTTAAAGTGGTCTGTTCCTGGAGTAACAAAAGAGTTGGCCATCTGGCAGCCGAGCCTGAAGCGAGGCTTATTACAAACCACCCGAGCCCGTCATCTGGGAAATCCTCTGGCCTCAGAAGGCCATAAACATTGGCACTGTCCGTGAAAGCTGAGAACATCTCAGGTGCCCAAGAACTTATTCCGGCAACAGCCACCCAGACCATCTTCCGATGGGAGGCGGCAGGAGGAAGCAGCCATGAGCGCTGCAGCAGAAAATTGATTAGACAGTTGGGCCACACTGCTGTTGCAGGGCCATCTGGTTTTCAGTCACAGCTTGTTGGTGAAACTGCTGCCTGCTGCTGTAGTGCTTGCTGCTGGCTGGTCCATCTTGGTCAAAGAGATGGTTATACAAGTACGGGACAAGAAGTTATGTCTCACTTTCCAGGCCAGATAGATGAGAAGTCCAAACTCCGACCAAATACAGGCAGGCAAGAAGATTCAGTATTTATAGAGTTAATTCCTTTAAACAGGCAATGGTCTTGGCAGTATCACAGCCTACCAAGTCCGACAAGATAACTAGAAACATTAATCATGAAGGATTTAAAGAAACAAGATACACCGCAGCTCGCAGCTCGACAGAAAATTCACACTTTGTCCTGTACAGAGTTTTCAGAGAAAACACACCCACCTTTATACCCTGTGGGTGTGTCAATCACTCACCTCAGTCTCTGATTCGTCCACACCTCCTGCGTTGCAGCTCACACTTCTTTCTGCGATGCTGCCGAGCATCAAGCCAGCATTCGTCTACTTGATTCTCTGTCAGAGTCTGCTCCGATATGCCCTCCTCCTCCTCCTGATCAGCCTCAGGCTGTCCCTCTCGGTTATCTGTCGAAACCTGAGGCATAATCAGGGAGGAAGGCATTGTTGAAGCGGAAGGTCCTGGGGAGAAAGGCATTCCCAATTCCTCTTCCTCATCTTCCAAGTACTCCTCCTCCAAGAATGCAAACTCAGGACTCGGAGCCACAACACATATGTATTTTGGGACTTTTCCATTATATGCTGGAAACAAGGAATTACTTCAGTTTTCTTGAACCTCCTTTGGACTGGGATCAATCTTAAACATGAATAGAGTAGAGTAGATCAGCTACTGAAATTAGTGTTTATCATGAAGGTAACTGAAATTGGATCCAAATTAGTCTGCTAAGTAGTGTAAAACAATGTTTCTTAATTTTTTACGATAGCTGCGCTCCCCTGCTAGAACCTCCACACAAGACTGGTAACCAATGTGGCTCACGGACCAGTGGTGTTACAGGAGTCACTTTTGGGGGCCCCAAAACTGCACACATTGTCATGCTATGCACCAGTTGTCGACTTCCGAATGCTCTTCAAGGGTAGTCCCATGTAGACTGCATTACAATAGTCCATCCATGAGATGTCCAGGGACGGAACACCTGAGCACAGAGAATCTTGATCCAGGAAAGACATACAACATTTTACATTCTTAAAAATTCCTTCTGATGCAAGGGGGGGGGGGCTATCAGCTTTTGGGGGAGGCTGCTTGGCACCCTAACTCTCTGGTTTAGCTCCTGTTTTATGGTTCTTCACATCTCGCCAATATACACACTTTGGAAGACACCTGCTATCAAAAGCATCTTCAAAAAGAAAAGTCAATATAAGAGCTCTGGAATCTTTTTTCTCCTTTCAAAAGTATGAATATTTTAGTATGAATAGTTTAGTTTAAAAGAACATTCATTGTGGCAATGAAAAGTGCCACTCTAAAGAAATGCCCGTCTTTTCATATAGGGCAGGAAAATTAATATTGGGCAGATGGATATATAGATGCTGCAAATTAATCCTGGAAGTATTTTTAAATAGTTGTTTTTTTTTTCATTGGAAATGAATGTGCACTGCAGTGCCAGGTATATTTTTAATTTTTTTCCCTTTTGCCAATGTGGGAAATTAGCATCCACAAGAGGAAATGAATCTGAAGAAAGGGCAGGCTGGTATTACGACAAAACAGATTGATACTACGGGTAAAATAATGAATACTTTTTCTCCTTCCATTTGCAGATCAGAGATTGTTTGTTCTATATGAATGGCTTTGTTTATAAATCTCAGTTTCTTTTAACAGTGTAGTTTTCTTTTCTTTTCTTTCTTTCTTTCTTTCTTTCTTTCTTTCTTTCTTTCTTTCTTTCTTTCTTTCTTTCTTTCTTTCTTCTTTCTTACTTACTTACTTTCTTTCTTCTTTCTTTTATAAATCTCAGATTCTCTTTACTATTTTATGATTTATTTATTTATTTCACCAGGAGCAAAAATTCAGCTGAACCTGTAACAATCCAGCCACGTGCCACTGGTACCTTTGCTACTTCCAACATGACAACCCTCTTACACACTGGAGGCAACTGGTCCACTGGTCTATTTGATATCTGCAGTGACAAGACAATTTGTAAGAGAATTGGATGCATTGAATTAATTTTCAAAACTGCCATCCAGGCTTGCATGGGGAAAGGGAAGTTTGCATAACAAGTTGCTGATTGAAACTCTTTGCCCTCCTTCTCCCCACCTCCCGGCCCCCAATGCAGTTAAGGAAGGCTGTACAAAATACACACCAGAGTTCATTTGAATTATTAAAGCAGCCATGCCAATTCCAAGTTTCACTCGGATGCTTCAGTTGTAATTTTCACTTCTGTTTACCTGTACGTACATGCTGTACGTTCACTTTGTTGGAAAACAATAAGCAGAAATTTTGAGGAATAGCTGAACTAACAAGACCATCAGGGTTATGGTACAGCCTCTACTACTTCAGATTCACATTTTGAATTCTCTCCAACATGATACACTAGGGAGATGTGACATGTTCATATTATCCATCCCCTTCAATGTTCAATGGAATCATGCTGGTGGATTTGACAGCAAATCACTGAGAAGTCCTGAAAGAATTTTCATTTCAGATGGAAGGATGGAAGGAAGGAAGGAAAGAAAGAAAGAAAGAAAGAAAGAAAGAAAGAAAGAAAGAAAGAAAGAAAGAAAGAAAGAAAGAACTGTAAACCCATTTAGCACTACCATTACAGTTAACCAACGGAACAGCTTGCCTTCAGAAGTTGTAGGGTTTTGTAGTTGTAGAGAGTGGACAGCCACTTGTCTGAAATGATATAGGGTCTCCTGCTTGAGCAGGGGGTTGGACTAGAAGACCTCCAAGATCCCTTCTAGTTCTATTCTGATTTATTGATTGATTTATACATAACGTTCAGTTACTAAAATGGTCCTTCAGGTTTTCCAATAGTGGACCCATTGCTATTGTCAAATTCATCCTATAGATAATATATAATTATCAGATTTCATGTTGTATTCTTATATTGTAGCTTTCTCTAGGTCTGTTTCCTAGTTTCTGGGCTGTCATGCCTATACATGTAGTCCTCAACTTACAACCACAATTCAGCCCAACATTTCCATTGTTCAGTGAGACATTTGTTAAGCGAATTTTGCCCCATTTTACGACCTGTCTTGCCCCAGTTATTAAGTGAATCCCTACAACTGTTATGTTAGTGATATAGTTGTTAAGTGAATCTGACTTCCCCACCGGGAAGATGATTCCATGACTCCAGGAACTGCAACCGTCATAAATATGAACCCACTGCTAAATGTCTGAATTTTGATCATATGACCTCAGGGACGCTACAATGGTTGTAAGTATGAAAAAATAAATCACTTTTTTCAATGCCGTTGCAACTTTGAAGGGTCACTAAATGAACTGTTTTAAGGGTATAGGACTACCTATATATATTAAGTTACTTGGACATTTTATTACCAAAACCACTGCTGCACCTGAAAAGCCTTCAGGAAATATTTCAGTTTTTCCTGTTGGCTGAGAAATGATAAAAAATCTTACAGAGATTCTACACAGAACTGTTTCCCTCACAATTTTCAATGTTTCCTTGTTTCTATTGCAGTAGTATCATCCATTTTAGTTGCTTCATCTTCTTGTACAGGTAGTCCTCGACTTATGAACGTAACAGAACCTATCAGGTGACTAACCTGATTTTATTACCCTTTTTGGGTGGTGGTCCTTAACCAAACACCACAGTTCTTAAGCAAACCAATTGTTTGCTATGGTTTTGCTGAAAATGGGAAGTGTATGCCAGTTTTCAGCAAAAGTGTCATCAAATATCTTCATGGAATCACGAGACGCTGCAAGCAGTCATAGTAGTTGGCTGGTTGCAAAACATGGTCATATGACCACAAGGGGAGGAACAATCTTTGAAACTTTGACACTGAGTTGCATAAATATCCTTGGGGAGGTCTGTCATAACTTTGAATAGTCCCTAAGTGACTGGTCAGAAGTTGAGAACTAGCTATATATGTAACAACAGGTTTTTAATGCAGATATTTTTCTTAGAAGATCTTTAATGTCTTGCTGATTTGGGGGAGGTAGGTAGAAAACTAGAACCTTTTACCCACTAGAGAAGATCTTATTTTATAGTTAAAAGCTGGACATGATGATTTTGCAGGGTCTGAAATCAGAGGTGGTATTTAGCAGGTTCTGACCAGTTCTGGAGAACTGGTAGCGGAAATTTTGAGAAGTTCAGAATACCACTTCTGTCGGCCCCACTCCCATCTATTCTCTGCCTCCTGATCGGCTGGGTCTTCTTTTGTTGCCCTGCACAGGAGAACGGAACTGGAAAGCAGGTTAGTGGGATGGGGAGAGAATGGGGATTTTACAGTATCCTTCCCCTGCCATGCCTGCCAAGCCATGCCCACAGAACCAGTAGTAAAAATGCTTGAATCCCACCACTGTCCGGAATGGATACTTCCATAACTGTCCAATATACAGGTAGTCCTTGACTGATGACCACAACTGAACACCGAACTTCTGTTGTTAAGGGAGACCATTGTTAAGTCAGTTCTGCTCCATTTTATGACCTCTCTTGCCACAACAACTGTCCATCACTGCAGTTGTTACATTTGTTAACTGAATTATCTTAAATTGTGTTAATTATAACTTAATTATGTTAATTTAACTTTATAGTGTTACATTAGTAACTCGGCTGTTGAGTGAATGTGACTTTGCTTGTCAGAAGGGGAATCACCTGATCTGAGGACATTGCAACCATCCTGAACCTGAACCAGTTGCCAAGCATTTGCAGTTCTGATAGCTGGACCAAGGGGATACTGCCATGGTCCTAAGTGTGGAAAGTGGTCCTAAGTCACTTTTTTCAGTGCAGTCACAAATGAATGGTTGTATGTCGAGGACCACTCATACACATACAGCAGGTATGCAAAAAGGCCAATTCTGAGGGATTCTGGGATCTGTAAAAGGAGTGCGAGTGGCTTGTGCTAGCACTCCTTGCACAGATCCCAGAATCCCTCAGAATCGGGAGGCGTAGGGATGCTTAAGGTACATGTTTCCACCCCTCCCCTCCTCTAGTCTCCTTACGCTGCCTAATTTTTTGAGCCAAGTGCAGTGATGTGATCCCTGAGCTGACCGAAGCCATTGTGCCTCTCTCATCTCATTCTGATCTTTCTGTTTGTACTTCATGATAGGTATGTGTGGCTTGTTGTGCAGCCCCTGCCTGGATTGCAGACTTGCGAGCAAGTATGGTGAGTGCTTTTGCTTCCCATTGCTCCTGGGTTCAACCTTAGCCCTAAGAACTGGCATCAGAGAGAGACACAGCGTACATGTAAGTCTGTGTTGTGTGGTACCTCCCTACCCATAATGTCCTTGGCCATAAGCATCTAATCTTCTTCCTCTCCTCCGGTTCAGTTCCAGTGGACGATATCTTGGTCTGGAAGAAAGCCACTTGAATAACTTAATGGGTCATAATGAATAAGTTGAAAATCTTTACAAGGGTGAAAAGTTCAGAGCAGGCAGAACATTAAAAAAAAAAATAATCTCAGAGCTTCACAGGAGACAATCGTGCCACTCTGTATTCTTTCCTCAAATCCCACATTTCTTGACCACTGGGGTCAACGATCTCTTTGCCTGAGAGTGCTTGGCTTCTTAATACACAGTTAATACTGTACATTAAACTACTAAAACAGTTGCTCTTTTAGCCTGAGATAAAAAAAAACCCAATGTGTTTTCAAATGGCATGCTTGAGCCAAACAAATCCCCATTTTTTAAAAAAAGAATTGAATAAAAGCAACTGTTTGTCTTTGCCACAGCTGTAAAATTGCATTGTCACCAAAGAGGGGACATTTTTCTATGTAAGCAGAAAAACTGAGGACCAAGGTCAGTCATGAACTATTGTTTCTGTGCATATGTATGTATGGATGTATATATGTATGCATGTATTTGTATATATGTATATATGTATGTATATATATGTATATGTATATATATGTGTATATATATGTACACATGCCAATTGGAGTTACAGAGTCATTTTAACATTTCAGTAAAAATTTATGGAATACAAGCTATTTGTTTTTTTTAAGATAATTACAATCCATGTTTGCCAAATGGCACTACACAAGGATAATATCCATCTTCCACCTGCAGGAATGTATAGTGAGGAGAAGCGGACACATGGTCTAGAGTATTTTTGAATATGGATGCAGATCAAATAAATGCTTTTCAGGGCTGTGCAAACTGGATCGGATTGCAATTGTTGAATTACATCAATCTAATGCAAATAAGTAACCATTCCTGAGTGTCTGAATTGGTCCAATTCAAATTGTCAGTTTGAATGTAAGATCAACATTGACTTCCTCTGGAAATCTAATTTGATTCAAAGTGGCACAGCCTTTTCAGAATAATTTGAAGCAAATAGCCAAACTGCATCAATGCGACAAAGATTTCCATTGCCCTAATGCTCATCTTGTCTTTCCTGTAAAATAAAAACATGAGCCGTTCTCTTGCCAAGGAAGCATGACATGATGCAGATGTTCTTCATAGCTCCTTCTAACTTAGGTTAGAAGAAAAGATGGAGTGCCAGCAGTGGTTTTGTTCAGGGTGCATGAGAAATGTTGTGATATAACCAGAGGTGGTATTCAGCCAGTTCTGACCAGTTTGGAGAACTGGTAGTGGAAATTTGGAATAGTTTGGAGAACTGGCAAATACCACCTCTGTCTGGAGCTGTCCCCATCTGTTCTCTGCCTCCTGAGTCCCAGCTGATCAGATGGGTCTTCTTTTGTTGCCTTGCACAGGAGAACGGAGCTGGAAAGCAGGTTAGTGGGGTGGGGAGGGTATGGAAATTTTGCAGTATCCTTCCCCTGCCATGCCCACCAAGCCACACTCACAGAACCAGTAGTAAAAAAATTTGAATCCCACCACTGGGTGTAACACAAACCCTATGAGATGAAAGTTGCATAGACTGGTTAAGGCTTAATATAAGTGCTTGCACTTATAGCATTGCATCGTGCTCTGAGTAGTATAGATGTAAATATTTTCAGGAGGGAAAAAAACTATAGCAAAGGTGGCCCATTTTCAAATTATACAACTATGCGTATTAAACAGTGGTAATGGAAAAGGAAGAGGAATATTTCATAAATAATTATAAGAAGATGATTGATCCTGTATCTTTTGTCTAGCTCCTGAGCAATTCAGAGGATACAGGAATGGTTCCCAATTATAGTTTGTACTTGGGATAGACTAAATAAGTATTTAGTTATTAAACTAAATTAAATTATTAATTTAATTTACTTTAATTAAGTTATTAAATTAAACTAATTATTTTAAATTAAAATCAGTTTTATATATCTGAACTGGAAAAAATAAGAACCAAACTGATGTAGTAATGAAAGTGCTGGCTTCTAAGCCAGAAGACCATAGGTTTTAATCCTGCCTTAGGCTTGGTGATTTTAGGCCAGTCACTCTCTTTCAGCCCAAACCATATCACAGGGTTGCTGTTCTGGGGAAAACAGGAGAAGAGAGAATATTAGATATGTTTGCCATCTTGAGTTACTTCTCAGCAGGGGTGTCAAATTGGCCGGATGTATCAGGTGCAGACCATGCCCACCCTAGCTCCGTCAATGGGGAAAATGTCACAAAATATCATGTGAAGGCAACATGATGCAGAGAGTTTGACACCCATGTTCTAAGGTAATAAAGGCAGATTTTAAAAAATCTTTTGAAAAGCAAATCCAGTTGACCATTAGTTCAGCAGAAGCACACCTTTCTCTTTCCAATTAGTGGTCAGTGGTGCTTTGCAACCCAGGTACTGTAATCTTATTTTAAAATGGGTACAATTTCAGGATATTGCCAAATCTTTCAAAAGTTTCATTCTCACTTGAAACCATATAAATTCTAAGACTCTTATCCGAATCTTGCAATGGTCTCAAGGAATTGGGATGACCTCTGAAGATTTTGGTAACTAGCCAAGATCTTGCCATTTTATTTATTTAAAGATTCATACTTAGTTGATGGTCTAGTCAAGTGCAGAGGTGAGGAACTATGGTTCTTTTATGACTTGTGGACTTCAATTCCCAGAATTCTTATAATTGAAATTTAGAACACTGGAAGTTATTCAAGCTGGGAAGGCTACCTGAATTCACACCCTTGTAAGATTTTAGGGAGATTCTGGAATTCAGCTCAACTGCAAAATGACTGGGGAAGAGAAAGATTTTGTGCGTTTGGCTATTTTGTCCAATTAGGATGCAGTTCACGCAGGAAGCCTTGTTTTTGAATAAACATAGATAGAAAGGATGGTTCCATTTGGTCTCAAGAGAGGAATACGGCTGCTGTGAGAGGATTAGGAAGTACAAAGATGGTTTTTAAAGTGGAGTGGGGGGAAACCAGGAATTCCTATTTCCTTCAGAGGTAGAAAAAGTGAAAGAGGTGGCTGGAAAATACAAATAGCCCTCAATCTATGACCACAATTGAGCCCCAATTAATTTTTTTGTTTATGTTGCGAAATGAGACATTTGTTAAGTGAGTTTCCCACCCCCATTTTACGACCTTTCTTGCCACAGCTGTTAAGTGAATCACTGCACTGATTAACTTAATAACATGTTTGCTAAGTGAATCTGGCTTCCCCATTGACTTTGCTTGTCAGAAGATCACAAAATGGTGATCACACAACTACAGGTATACTGCATCGGTCATAAATATGAACCAGTTGCCAAGCATCTGAATTCTGAACACATGACTACAGGAATACTGCAATGGTCGTAAGTGTGAAAAATACTCGTCACTTTTTTTCAGTGCCAGTGTAACTTTGAACGGTCACTAAAATGAACTATTGTAAATCGAGGAGTACCTATCTGTCAGAGATGATGCAGTGGATCTGGCATTGAGTAGGGTTACTCTGTGGCGCCTTTAATTTACAATTCTGAGATAGAAATGGGGAAAAAGCTCACAAAATGGTAAAGGCTTTGTTGCCTGAACAATGTGCAGTGATCACAAGAAGGAAACAAGATGAGCAGCCATTGTTTGGAGGCAAAGACAAACCCTGTAATTAAAGGCCTATGCAAAGAAGGAACAGGAAGTGACTAATTAAGGGTGGATTCAGGTATGCCACTGATTCTGGGACAGTAGAGGATGCAGCATATTCAAATGTCAGCAACTAAAAAGCAGATAACGACAATGTAAAATTAGAGTCAGGAGCTATGGAGTGCCCCTTTAGTTCTCCATAAGAGATCAGTGCAGTTCTGCCATTTTATTTAGAGATTTCACTTTCTCTGACTGAGGAAAATGTGGAATGCAATGAGTTGGTGACACTGTTATTTGGATTATTTCTGTATCTAAAGAAATCAAATTATTACCTCCTTTCAGGGAAAGCTCATTGGTGTGGAAGCAAATTGTAATTTCTATTACCATCCCTCTTTTTTTATATACTGTATATAGATATACCTATAAGGTTAGAGTCTGGGGAAAGAACTAGAATTTCTTCTGTGGAGAAATTCTAATTAGATCAGCATTTAGTGGCATGGAAAAATGGTTTCTCAGTCTGTCTAATACAGAGAGATTCTTTTCTGTTCTTCCCCAGGGAACTCTCTGTGAAGACTGGATGGCAGTTCACTGCTGCTGGCCTTGTGCAATCTGTCAAATGGCTCGAGAAATGAGGATAAGACCTCTGTTCCAGGTCTACAAAATGCATCGATCTTCTCCTCCTCTCCTGGCCAAAGATGCACTTGTTTAAAAATGCTCTCCCCCTCATCTCCAGAGGCCCCTTTAAAGGCAAAAAGATATTCTGTGTTCTCTTTGCTCCAGCCATGGTAGTTCGAAGTGCCATCAGGCCTCTGGAGTTTGGCACCACAATATATGCAGTCGATTCTGTTTGCTTTGCATCATATTTATCCTTATGGCTTTATCCATCTGCATTGTCAGGGTGCCCAAAGTATTCTGAGATTTTTTTTCCCTTTCCCAGGAAGCAGGGCTTAGTTTTCAAGCACAAGAGAGGTTAAATTCACTTAGGTTTTCTTCTTCAACCCTTGCACATCTCTGTAGGCAATTATGCTTGACAGATGATCAGAAACAAACTCCAGTTCTGACAATTTATTAATCAGCAGCAGCTGAGTTTAAATGGTGCCCATCATAAACTAGGGCTACTGTTCATAAATCAGGCTGTTTGTTTCCAAAATGTAGCACACATTTCATTTCGGCCAACCTTTTGTTCTGCTTCCAAGAAACAGATGTGGATTCATACTCCCTGCTTAGGATACCACTTTCCTGAAATAATCAGAGGTTCCAGCAATGTGCAAGTCTTTAGGGCAGGAGTCCCCAATCTTGGGGTGTAGGTAGCATATTAGAAATGTGGGCTCTCTTCCATAAATGGCTGCAGGGCATTATTAGCTTATTCACAGATTGGATTCAATGAGTGCCATGACTTCATCTATTAAAAGCACCTATTTAAAAGCATTTTCCTTTGTCCTTTTTTTGGGAAAGGGGGATACTTCTAAAGACAGCTCGAGAATGCACCGAACCACTTTTTGTTTTCTAAAATCAACTATGAGGTTCATGGGGGGGGCACACATGTGTGCCCAGCAGTTACATTTTATTTGAACTACTCTAGTTTTTATTCCTTTTTTTGTTAACGAAACAAAACAAATGGCACTGGAAGCTTGGAAGGAAGTTTCTGTATGATCACTGTGTCAATTCATAAAACATTTTCTATGCTCGTTTTATAGTTGACAACAGAAAATGGGGGAAGGAGTTTGAAAGAGCAGTGCAGCAGTTTGGAAGCAAAAATAGATTCCATGCATATCTTGCAAAGATTATATTAACCGGCTGGAGTTTCTGCCATGCAAAACTCCAATTGGAGAACATATTGATGACTCTTGGCTAGGGACATGTTTCATTGGAGAATATGAATTATGATACACCCAGAGGGGTGGGGGAAAACCAGGGTCAAACATGATAGTGAATTACGTGTTTTAGAATTGGCTACATCCAGGTCATGCCAATATGTTGCTCCTAATGAATTCTTTGAAGCTCTTTGAAGTTTGGCTCAAGGCTCATGATTTAATTAGGGTGATTTCTGGAATCCTGACACACTGAGGATGGTGGGTGGGAGTGATGGGGCTGGCATTACTTTGGGCACCCAAGTTTAGGGAGGGTTATATATCAGTGACATGGCAAGTTGGGTAGCTCTGTCTGGAATTCTTTTCTGAATATCAGAGGCAGTTGGCCACATTGAAACAGGCAGCAAAGCTATGTGTGATTTTTAGTACTAAGGAATAGGAATGCTATACCCCTAAGGATGGATTATGGATTGAAAGTTATTTTCTGTTCTATAGGACAAGAAGGCCATTCTGATTTCATCAGGAAGGTCTCATTTTGCCAGCAGCTAAAGTCCCCCTCTTTTTTTTTAAAAAAGGAAAGACTTGTTATCAACATTAGCATCATTCCAATGAGTCTTTTGTTCAGTAAGTAATTTTACTGAAAATAAGTCTCAAACCCATCAGGTAAATCAATCAATCCACTAATACTATTTTCATTCCATAGCAATTGGGTTTTGGTTATTCCGACATGATGACAGACACCCCCAGCTTGGGGATGATGCCATTATAAATTCCATCTATATTTTGAACAGAGAGGACTGCTGGATTGAAGGGGGGGTGTCAAAGAGGCCATCTATGTCAAAATTTAATATCCCTCGCTCAACAGAAGGGGTGGGATATGACATAATCTATCTCCAATCTACAACACAGCAGTTCCAAGGAGGCTCCACACCCATTTGCACAAAGATAACTCTGAGGATACATATAAACCTCCAGGTGGCATCAACAACTCTAAAATAATGAAAATTACAAGCTGTCTGCAAGCAATATCAATTCTTCCATTCCCCACCAACCAGTCAGAGCTTCTTGGATGAGAAGTGAAACAAAGTCCAGTTGCCTCTTGAAAACAAATCCTTGGGATATAAATTCCATCATTTCCTGGTGGTTTTGGAAATGGGGGGGGGGGAAAGATAGGAGGTCACCCAACACATTAATCCAGAGTTTGTCATTACCTCATAAAATACTAAATGAATTGAATGATCTTCCCCCCCCTCCTCCAAGGGATTCTACTAGCATGAATACTATTTATATGAAGATCAATAGCTGCAGCTTCAACTTTCTCTAACTAACTGGAAGCAAGTAGACTAGGGCAAGGCACTTCCTGAAGCCCTGCTTCTGAGGAGGCCAGCTATCCTTATTCTGCTATGTGCAAATAGTTCTGAGAGGTAGGCAGTAGCAGGCAAGCTTTCCTCCTGCTGGATAGAGTTTAAAGTCATCTGCTCCACCTTGGGTGGCAGCAGCTGCCTGGAAAGATGATGAGAAGGGGCATTAAAGCAGGGAGCAGGGAGCTTCATGCAGGCTTGGTTCTTGTTCTAGGGAGATTCTTGGTCCTGACCTTGCTGGCCTTGCACTGTCCATCCATCCATTGGGTGCAACACTGCCTCCTTCCTTCCTGATTTCCATGGGAGTCGGAATTCTGCAGTTGCTGACTGCCCACCCTTCAACCATTTTGCCTACCTATACATAGAATAGAATACAGAACAACAGAGTTGGAAGGGACTGTGGAAGTTTTCTATAGTCCAACCCCCTGCTCAAGCAGGAGACCTTATACCATTCCTGACAAATGGCTGTCCAGTCTCTTCTTAAAAACATCCAGTGATGGAGCACCCACAACTTTCAGCCGTTCCACTGATTAATCGTTCTCATGGTCAGGAAATTTCTCCTTCATTCTAGGTTGTATATTTCCTTGATGCATTTCCATCCATTACTACTTGTCCTGCTTTCAGGTGCTCTGAAGAATAGGTCAATCACCTCTTCTCTATGACTGTTGTTTTCTCTTGCACTGTTTCTACAATCTTTTTGTGTATTGTGTTGACCAAAACGAGACACAGTATTCCAAGTATGGTCTTATCAATGCATTATAAAGTGGTACTGATACTTCACATGATCTTGATACTACCCCTCTGTCAATGGAGCCTAGGATTGCATTGGTTTTTATATTTAAATAATTTTTAATTTTAATTTGACATTTATGACCTGCCTCAGATTTGATTGTGATGTCTCCATGTCCACTCCTCCAAATCCAAGCACTATGCTCAATGTACCAAAAATAATTTTAAATAAGTATCCTGATTCTTTATGACTTAGTGTAAGGCATGAACTAAAGCTGTTAGGGAGTCTTTCCATCTAG
The DNA here is from genome assembly GCA_004320025.1 of Laticauda laticaudata. Lineage (NCBI taxonomy): Eukaryota > Metazoa > Chordata > Lepidosauria > Squamata > Elapidae > Laticauda > Laticauda laticaudata. The sequence continues at coordinate 13,907 of BHFT01058963.1, forward strand.
GACATGAACATTACATGAAGAAGGCTTTTCTCTATGTGTAACATAAATCTCCCATATGACAAATTTGACACTTCTTCATCTGGCTCAAAAACAAACATAGAATGACATTTTGCAAGGTTTAGTTAAATTCAGCATGTACTCTCAACATTTTTTCAAGTTTCCAGGAGTCTAATTAGGAATGACATTAAGCATTTGGTTTGTCTTTGCATTTTTTCCACAGTAGATAGCAACTGATGTATGCTCTGAACATTTCTGTGGAAATAATTTGATTCAGTTCCATAGGGGGCAGCTGCAAAGCAAAGCAACAAGTGTTTTGCTTCATTGCATATCCTGGTACAAACATCTTCTGAACTTGCCTTAAGGATCTCAAGAGGGCCACAGCTATGCCAAACCTTGGAATAGTTGCTTCATGACTTGATGGAACAAATCTCACAGGCCTTCTGATCAAGTTCATGGGATGTGCAGATAGCAGCTTTAGCTCTTTCTTCTGGTACTGTGATCTTAATGAACTTTACTCCTCCCTGAGGTATTTTAGACTGGAAGAAAGTATTAATGTGAATAGTTTCTTTTTTTTTCTTTTTGGGTACCCTCAAGTCAGTGTTGACTCCTGGTGACTGCTTGGACAAGTCCCTGTAATTTTCTTGGTAAGAATTAAGAGATGGTTTGCTATTGCTTGGTTCCTAGGGCTGAGAGAGAGAGGAGACTGGCCTCAGGTCAAAGATGGGATTAGAACTTTTGGTCTCCTGATTTATAGGCTGGTATCTTTGATTACTATGTCAAATTGGCTTCATTGAACAATGCTACTGCATTATTATGGTTTGTCATGCAGTTAGCCAGATGTTCAGACTGGATTTGGCATTTTTATCCACAAATTGAGTCCTTCCCCAGGACCTGGGATAAGTAGATACTGATATTGATGGTGTTAGTGGTATCATCGCAGGATGTAAGCTGTTCCAAGTAAAGCTACCTTTTGCAATTGATTGATGGTGAATTTATCAATGCCAATGGTGTACAGATGGTGCTTTGGTTGTTTTAAGATTGCACCCAAGGCACCTATTAATAGTGGTCATTTTATTTCTTTCAGCAAGTCTTTGTATTTTGTGATTCCCCCCAGTTCTTTCCCTTCTTTTCTCTGCCATGTCCACTATTCAAATCTTTTTTTTTGGTCTTTCTTATAAACAATTGTTAAATCTGGGGAGTTATGTGGCAGGTACTTGTCTATTTTGTTTCATGCATATATATGACTGACACACACAACATGATCACATGATAACCTTCAGGATCTTTTCATGAAGTGAAAAATGAAGGTAAAATAAATGTTTAGTAGATCAGCCTTATAATTTTGTTGAAGCTGTTTGAAACAAGATTATTTATTAAATAATTGTAAGTGTGAAGCTTTCTTTGCCATGTGTTTTTGTTCTTAATATTGTAACATTTTATGATGACACTATGAAGTGTCAAAGAAAAAATCTCAGGAAGTACAGCCTCTTGTCATCCGTATTTCTCTCAATTAGGTGCTCCTGTTTGATGAAAATATCTGTGTCCCTCAAAAACTTTCATACCATTTATCTGACAAAAATTGCAACTGTATAAGAAAAGTTCTTATTATTTTTCTTTTTCATCTCACTCTATATGACATTTCCACAGTTTGATGCTTTCTGGAGGCATTAAATTATTACACAACACTAGCTTTGTTGAGTGTATTGCCTGAGGATGATGAGAATTGTTGAGAAGCTAGCTGAGGATGACTGACCTGTTGCAATATAGTTTGGCATGAAAAGCAGTGAAATTGGTAAAACAGAGTATAAAGATTAGCTCTTTTTATTAATGAGATATAGATGCCAAATCATGCAAACTTCAGTGATATAGATACCCTTATATCAAGAACTTTGGAGAAAAACAATTTAAATTTCATTGCAGAGAGAAGATAGATTGATGTGAGGAAAATATCTAAAAGTGTTAAATTGCAGGATAAGTGGAAGAAAAATTTAAGGAAGAGCACAAACATGGAAGAGTGTTCCTTGCATGTTGGAGGCTCTGGATGAAATTGGATCCTTCCATGTTCCTATTAAATTAATAAGAAGTTTAATTAATATAATAGAATAGAAAACATTGAGATCAAAATGGAAAAGGTAGCGCAGTCACCATCTTACCACTCTTTCTCATCAAGTCCATGCCTTATTACCTTTCCTTCCCCCCCCCCCCTCTGCCTGCACCANTCCCCCCCCCCCCTTCTGCCTGCACCATCCTGAAGACAAAGTGGTTATTAAGTAAGAAAGTGGGTGTATTTTGCAAGCGGGTGTATTTTAAAAAAAGGATCCATCACTACAAAACATGTCCACCCCCATTTTATACTCCTCTCATCCATCTTGCTCTATTTTGGTCTTCCTAAGAAACCTATTACCATGGTATCAAAGCACTGAAACCTCCTCCATAGCCAACCTGCTTTAGACATCTTCTGTCCTAATTCAAAAGAGTTTTGTGTTGTTCAACAACAACAAAAATCCCCACTAATTTCATCCTAGTTATTCTATCTTGTCTTCCTGCTTTTAAATGTATGTGCATCTGTGTATCCCAACCCCCATTTTCCTTTCAGCCTTATCCAAAGGCTTCTTTTGTTATCACACAGCAAGGAACATATTTTAAAAGTGTTTTATGAAACTGAAGAAAAATGAATGGCATTAATAGCAGTAGTATAGACTTACATGACAGTGCTTTGCAGCTCTCTCTAGGCAGTTTACAGAGTCAGCATATTGCCCCCAACAGACTGGATCTCCATTTTATCAACCTCAGGAGGATGGAAGGCTGAGTCAACTTTGAGTCAGTGAGAATCAAACTCCTGGAAGTTGGCAGAATTAACCTGCAATTCTGAATTTTAACCAATGCGCTGCCCACCATGGCTCTTAACCTAGCCTCAGCATCCTATTGGTTATTCTGACTGTAGAAATTGACATTTAAATATGTTAAGATATATATTTAAGAACATATTTTTGTTAAAAAAAAACAGTGACTATCTAGTGTATATTCAGTTCTCCTGGTCCACTTACGGTAACTCTATCATAACTGTTTGACTGTTCCACCAATATGTTGGTTAAGGCCATGTCACACTGCCCAACGGATGCAAAAAGGACACAACGGAAGAGAAAAATGTTACATCCGTTGTTATCCCGGCTCATCAGAAAGGGGCAAAAAATTTGCACAATTGAAGCGGATAACACGGACGGCGGGGGAACGCAGGGCGGATGCAAAGCGGATGTGGAACGGAAGCCCAGCAGATGGCGCATCTGCTAGGCTTCCGGGGGGCCTCAGAAAAGCAGATGCGGAACGGAAACAACGGATGCAGAGCAGATGCACAGCGGATGAAGCGGATGCACAGCGGAAGCCTAGCGGATGCACAGCGGAAGCAGAACGGATGCTGGAGTTAATTGCGAATGCGGGGGTATGCATTGCGCAAAGCCCCCCGGATATAAGGGAAGCAGCTCGCACGTGGCCAGCATTTGGAGGAAAGACCTGCTGCTGGATACCTCGAGTTCTTGCCTGCATGTCTGCCTTCCAGCCTTCTGCCAGCCTTGCTGCCAGCCTCCTGCCAGCCTTGCTGCCAGCCCTCCTGCCATCTTGCTCCAGCCTCCTGGGCAGCCACCCTTCCAGCCTGCCTTCCAGCCTGCCTCCCAGCCTGCCTCCCAGCCTCCTGGGCAGCCTCCCTGCCAAGGCTTGCTGGCAGCCTGCCTTCCAGCCTCCCTTCCAGCCTTGCTGGCAGCCTGCCTTCCAGCCTCCCTGCCAGCCAGTCTGTCTGCCAGCCTTGGTGCCTGCCTTCCTGCCAGCCTTCCTGCCAGGCTTCCTAACAGGCTTCCTGCCAGCCTTCCTGCCAGCCTTTCCTGCCAGCCAGCAACCCCACAACCATGGGGAAGAAGCGCAAGCCTCAGCAACCTGCTGCCATCCCTGGCAAGAGGGACAGGGCCACCCTCCCGCCCCCTGGCCCTGACTCTGCTTCTGCTGGGGCTTCTGCTGCTTGGGCTCGCTATTCTATTGCTGGAGCTTCTGCTGTAGCTGCTCCTGGCAGTGGTGCTTCTGCTGCGTACTCTGCTGAAGCTGCTCTGGTCCTGCTGGTCCTGCTCATTCTGCTCGTGCTCCTGGTCCTGCTCATGCTCCTGGTCCTGCTCGTGCTGCTGCTGCTGCTCGTGCTCCTGGTCTTGCTGACCCTGCTGCTGCTGATCCTGGTCTTGCTGCTGCTGCTGCTGCTGCTGCTGCTGCTGCTGATTATGATCCTGCTGGTGATTATGCTGATGATACTGATGATGATGCTGATTATGATCCTGCTGGTGATGCTGCTGCTGCTGCTGTTGGTGTGGAGGAGCAGCCCCTACAACCTGGGAGCCCTCTGATGAGGGCCCATCTGGTCCTGGCAAAGAGGAAGAGGCGTATGCGGGGACGGAGAGAGGAGGTAATACTCCATTGAGGAGGAACACGAGGATGAGGTGGCTGGAGTGGCTGAGAGAGAACGACTATCTGTGGCGGAAGGGACACCGGCTGTACAGGGACACCAAGCGGAAGCAGGCTGCTTGGAGAGAGAGGGCGGAGAGTCTGGGCTACACATCTGATGTGCTCCTTGGCTGGTGGAAGCACATGACACCTGGTACGGGAAGCTTGCACCTCAAAAAATCTGGCCAGGCTGCGGTTAAGCTGACGGACAGAGAGAACTATGTAATGGCCAAGTGCAGCTTCCTGGAGGGTGAGGTCCGCCACTGAGGAGCACCAGGAGCCCATCTGTCTACCCTCTCTCTCTGGCAGCCTGCTGCGACCCAGTCCTCTTCCAGCCGAGAGTCAGTCCCTGTCTCCAGCCAGGTTTCTGTGAAGCGTGCCATGGCAAGAGACATGGCAGCCAAAACTTGTTGGCGGATGAAACGTCCATAAACAGATGCTGGACGGATAGAGAGGAAGCAAAATGGAGGCAGTGAGTACATCGCGTTTTCGAAGCGGATGGCAAGCTTTTTTGTCCGTTTTACATTCTCTTTGCATCCGTTGGTGCAGTGTGACACGGCCTTTAGTAGGTAGCTTGCTCAGTGGAAAGAATGCATGAAACAACTTCAGGAGCATCACTCTTTTTTTGGTGGGGGGGGGAGGGGGAAGAAAGTATTCTCAAATCTGGTGCTTACATGAATGGAAATGAAATATTCACCAATAGGAAAGGCTGGATAAGTTGGATCTATTTGCAACTGAGAGCTGGAGATATACTGGATTGTGCTATCCATTATGGAAGGAGACTGAATCAACTGAGAATCTGAACTGCACGTATCAGAGTCAGGGAAAGAAGTTGCCAACAATCCTGAAAATACTAGTCTAACTGGTGTGAAGCATGCTATGTAGAGACAGACAAAGTAAACTTTTCAGGCAAGGAAAAGTGCTAAAAGTGCAGAGTCATCTACTTCTCTAACAACATCTATTGCTCCTTGTGGTGGATGGATTGACAGGTGCAGAAAGTTTGGGCATGCAAAATGGAATCCTGACATTCCAATGCAGTGTAGAGATCCCATGACTTCATAGATGAGCAGGACAATGGCCAAGTCCCTGGAAGCAGGTTGAAAGCTGCAAAATTGACATGGCTCATAGGTACTGGTTTCATGGCTACAAGATTATTATTTGTCTGCTGTGGATATTATTAGTATACATCAGCATATATCAGAAAAGTTTAAATGTTTAAATCTGACTGATTAGTGGTGTCCTTTACTTGCAATCATTGGAAATGAGGCCAAACATGCTGCTGCTGTTCACTGAGAATACCAAAGGTGCTTTTTCAAGAGGGAACTGGACTTTCTGTTTTTTCTTTGAAGATGTTTCACTTCTCACCCAAGAAGCTTCTTCAGCTATGAGTTTTCTGCCCTGTGTCCCTTCACTGTTGAGCACAGGGCACATAGGCTGTTGGGAATGAGTCTGTCTGTCTGCATCTGACATTGAAGCACAAATTGTTCCTGTAGTCTGCAATTTTTCTGGAAATCCATTCATATTCCCGCACCATTTGAAGATGCTCATCCCAAAGAGCATCGTTTAATGTCTATGGAGACTCTCAATCATCCAGGTCATGGTTGTCCCAAAGAGAGCTTCTTGCATGAGAAATGAAATGTCTTTAAAAGAAAAATCAAGAAAGTCCAGTTGCTTCTTGGAAAAAAGCACCTTTGGGGCAACCATGACCTGGATGACTGAGAATCTCCATAGATGCTCACTGAGAGTGTTTTGTGATGATCTTGAGAGCTGATTCTCTCAGCAATTTCCCACAGAATCGCTTTCAACTCCAACTGAATGTATTTCAGCCAAGCCTCCTGCAAATCTTTCCACTAGCAAAGTCTTTAAGAAGCTCCTCCCATTCCCTGCATCCATGGATCTAATAAGCAAGAAATAAATTAGTAGAAGATGAGAACAGCTTCATTAGTTGTATTCAGAACTAATAGTCAAATAGCTATTCAGGTGGTATCATATTGGTTCATGCCCACAAAACCGGTAGTAAAATTTTTTGAATCCCACCATTGGCTACACATGCCAGTTGGTCCACTTCTCTTCAGCCAGTAGTCTTCCTGAGTGAAAAATGCAGCTTCTCATGGTGTCTATTTGCCAAGCTATCAGAATCTTGTGCCTTCTTTCCTTTACCTCCTATTCACAAGCGGTCATTCCATCTTCCTTGATTGAAAGCCTTTCCTCTTACCTCTCTTTGTCTTCTTAAGATGTTTCTTAGAAGTAAATTTTCTGTCTCTCCCTTCACTTGAAAAGTTTGGTTCATCCTTTTCTTTCTGCATTACTTCCAGGTTAATTTCTGCTCTTGTCCTTTTCCCCTATCAGTGTGTAATGGCAGTATCTTGTAACTCACAACTTCACAGATTTTATATATTTTTTTCCTAAACCTGAAGATTTTTTAATTCTCAACTCTTTGGAGACAACCTCCTCCTCTTTTTTGGAAGTTCCTAATTCTGATTTTCTCACAGATTCTACACTATCTCCCTACAAGCTCCTTATCTCTTCAACTGTATTCCTATTTATCTTAACATCTGGGGATCCCATTTCTTCTTCTGACTCCTTTTAGTTTCATCACCCTGAACCCAGTTAATTTTGAGCACCCAGTTAATTTTATAGCTTCTCATGGCAACCCTCTGCAATCTGTCTGAGATTTATTCATTTTCCAACTCTACAAATACTTTCTAAGCTGTATATACTTGACAAATATGTCCTGACAACAACTATTTTGGTTCTGCGTTCCCACAGTGTTGACTTCATCTTGTCATTGGATCATGAATTAGACAGGTTAAAGTTGTTTTTAGCCAAACTAGGATTATAGTTTCAAGGGCAATCACAGATGTGTCAAGGTTTGACACCCATTATTTGAAGACTAGTCAGGAGACTACTAACACTTGAATCAGAGGCAATGGAGGCAGGAAAGGGAATGGAAAGGAGGAGACCCAATTTCATGCTGGCCTCATTTTCTGCAAACTCAAGAGGTGGAGAGCGCTTCAACTCACTTCAAGTTCTTGATGTCAGCCCTGGAGCCATTTTCTTTGGCATTTTCAGGGCTTCCCCAGTGGTGGCTGGGTGAGCTGTGGGAACAAGAGGGGGGGAGGTAGAAGTAGTGAGGACTTTGTAACCAAAATAAAATTATTTCCTCTGAGAACTAATGACATTCCCACCAAGTGTGAAGAGGTGGGACGTGAGTCCGGGTGAACTTTGGACTGTGACCTGATTGGGCCATGTGATGGTCTGAAAGGCCAGGAGGAGGAAAATGTATTTTTACGAAGGGGGAAACCTGAGGGACTTTAGATTCAGGTTTTCCCAGATATGCCAATATGACATGCCTAATAAATCTGCACTTTGAGGAATATGCCAGCCTTGGAGTCCTGATTCTGTTGAGAGCATTACTTGGAACCCTGAAACTTGAATTATATTACTTAGCATTTGACACATAACAGCCAAGGTGGCTAGCATGGGATTCATAGTGATTTTTTTGGTTAACCATGCTTGGTGTTTATGTTTTGATCTTTGCTTTAAGAGTTCCCAAAATACCTGCCATTTGAGGAAGCTTACAGTAGTTTCTAAACATTCTGAAAACTAAATCCTCAGGGGATTCTTTGAAATTTCTGAGCAAGCCTGGATAAACTATGGTCAAACTTAGCATGGTTCTTTTTCATTGTTTTATTTTAACCCTTCGCCTTACTGTAAGAATGGTTCTGATGATACTTTTTTGCCTTATACCACAACTAGAGGCTAATTTTGATAAATAGTTACTTTACTATGCTTGGATGGATTTCTTGAAGGCCTTAAAATACTGCCTGTCTCATTAGTTTCCCTCTTTCTATTTGGAGCAGAAACTGAACTGCATTTTGGGGATATTGGAAGACCATATGATGTTGTAAATGGATGGGTCTGAGATATTCTGTTTTCTTTCATTTTAGGAGTGGAATATTTCTACGGGAAATAAAACTCTTTTTAGAGTGAAAACCTTGTCATATATTAAATCTTAGCCATTGAACTGGAGGATTCCAAAAATACATTTCAGTGATCCAAGGGATACAAGTCCTGCTGTCAAGGCAATACAAGTAGTCTTTGTTTAGTGACCACAAGTTATGACCAGCAAGTCTGCCAAACGAGACATCAGTTGACCATAACTGGTTTACAATCTCATTTCCACTGTGGTCATTAAGCAAATAAGCCATGATTGTTAATTGAGACATTTATGACTGCAACCTGCAATTTTACTGCTAGCTTCTCCATTGACTTTGATAATTTGAATGTAGTAGCAAAGCATAAGTCAGATGGTGATTGAATGACTGCAGGAGGCAGCATTTATTATAAATGCACCACAAGATGAGCGGCATATAAATTTGATAAATAAATACCTCCCAGCTACAAAGCAACCAAGTACTGAGCCCTGGGGGGTGCAGTTCTTGTAATGAAGTATAGCGGGCAAATTCTGCCCTCAACCTGCAGTTTGATCCTGATGTGCTCGATATTGACTCAGCCTTCCATCCTTCTGAGGTTGATAAAATAAGGACCCAGATTGTTTGGGGGCAAATTGTAGACCACGCAGAGAGTGCTGTAAAGCAGGATGGTGCTATTGATATTGCTAAATCTTAATCTCTTGATAATGGGGACACAGTCCTAGGAAGAATGATAGGGTTGTTGTAACTTCATATACTCGAAGGGCAGTGTTGAGTGTGAACTACTATGGATGATTCCTCCTTCCACTGTGGGAAAGGAGAACTCAGTGAGGACTAGGATACCTGTAACACAGTAAGTCACTTAACCTGTATGACAAATGGTGCCTTACATTGACCAAATAGCTGCTAAAATGACAGTAATCCATTTTCTGTATAGTTTTCAGGGTTCAGTTAAATGCTGCCTAAATCAAAACCATTACGAGTTGAAGCTATTATTCTGCCTAGAGCAATACTTATATGATGGCATATAGGAATGATCTAGTACAGGGGTGTCAAACTCAAGGCCCAGGGCCTGGATCCAATCCTTGGAATGCTTAGATCTGGTCCATGGGGCCACCCTGGAAACAGTGAAGGACTGGCCTGTGGTGCCTCTGCCAGCTTTGTTGGCAGAGCGTTGCAGGAGGCTGTTGCAGCTGAAAATGGAGCTTGGGAGCCCATTTTCACTGGCAGAGTGCTCAGGCCACTACAGGCGCCCCCAACACAACTGACACTGAGCTGTCCATGCCCATTCTGTCCATGTCCCATGGCCTCACTGAGGTCAAACACAACTCTGATGCAGCCCTCAATGAATTCGAGTTTGACATCCCTGATCTCGGGAGACAGGAAGAAGGTCCTAAGGTGAGAGAAAAACATGGAAGCATTTCAGAAAGGAGCTTCTCTAGCTTTCTGGAAGCTAAAAAAAGAGGTTGGGAGAATATCCTTCTGAAATACTTTCCATCTTTCCCCCTCTCCTACCAGCTGCTGACTAAACTACCTCTTATCAGACAGTTGTCTAAGCTGCAGCTCTTGTTTCTGTCTCCCAAGGCCATTCTCACATTTTCTCACATTTCCTAAGACTGGGACCTCCCTATTTCAAAGGTCAATACACGAAAGTATCCCTGTTCTATTCAAAGCACCCCTTTTCTGGTTTAATAAAATACTGTTTGGTCTTTTTTTAAACTGCCATTCTAAAGCAGTTGCCTTCATTCTGCTGCCGGGTAAATTCAATCCCAAAACTTTATTGGGAAGTGGCCTAGAATCTTTCAGATGTGGGACTCTCTTTTTTGCACCATCACACCCTTTGATGCTCACCAGTTACAACACGCTACACTGAAGTGCACACCATTCAGTTCTGAGTGTCTTTGCCAAACATTTCAAAATCCTGCTATCGACGCTGAATGTTCTCAGTCTTCCTTGCTTTGAAATCAAGTGTTGGCTTCAGCTTGTATGTATTGGTCTATATGGCTATTTCCCCTTCATCCCATATCCCTTATTTATGAAAGTACTTTCCATGCATCCTGTATTGCTGCCAATAAAACTTCCAGTTGCTGCCCCTTTAAGCCACATCACCTACCTTGAAAGCACTTTTCTCCACTTTTTAAAAAGCTCACTTTTGATTCCAAGTTTTATTCAGTAAGGTTATTAATTATGAAGGTAAAGCAACATGAATAACGCATTGTGCTGATGATAAGTATCACACAAATGGCAAATAATGACAATCAAACCATGGCAGATAGCTCCTGTACCCTCTAGCTTCATGTGTTTGGCAGTTGAGCCAATGCACAGTTGAGGTAGGCAATGGGTTTAGCCTTGATATGAGCCATAGCACTACCTCCGAACAGCTGCTTCTGTTGGATTGGAAAGGTTTTCCCTTTGTTTTCAAACAATTCCTTTGGAAAACAATTACAGCAGCAAATAATGAGCTAAAGCTTTCTCTATGCCAAGGCTCCTGCTGCTTAAAAAGGCAAGTAATCATAAGCTGGTCATGGTTTTGCATCAAGGCTGTCAGATCTTTGGGCCAGGAGTCTCATTGGATGCAGCCAAATTGTCTCTCTGGCTCTGCAGACCCCTTTATCATCAAATCAGCCAACTCCGGTTTTTCAAACCAGACATATTAATGTAAATGGATGAAAATTGTTTTCCCCCCCTTCTCTGTTCCCCATTGCCTTTATTTCCTATTGCTCTGATATGTGAGCCCCGGTTTTTCATTTTTCTGGATCACTTTTACAGCTGGCATCTTCCCACCACTGTTTTCATTGAATACAGCATTCACCACCAACTTTATCTGCACATTCTCAGTCAGTGGTTATTTTTGGCACAAGTGTGTCTCATGAATGTGTATTTGCATCCATATGAGGAAGGCATAAATAGACACCTCCCACCACCCCAACTAATGATGCCTTCTCAGAAGGATTCAGTTTTAGAAGAGAGTTCAATTAGGTGATTAGATGCTCTTGTGGGAGGCATGATTGTCCTTTCCTGTTCAGGAATGTCTTTGCGATCAGTGTTGTTTAAAAGGGGTTAATATATTCCTCTTTCAGAATGTTTTTTAATCGTTGAATCAGATTAGAAGTGATACTTTTTATACCAGTAGTGATGATTTTTTTACAGAATAAACACCAGGCATGCTCTGATATGGATTGGGATATTAAAAGGGAGGAAATGAATTACAACTCTTGGCCTCTCTCTGTGTCCACAATACAAATTTCTTCTCTCTGTTGCACACTCTCTATTTGCATTGGAAGGAAATTCTGGATCATATGAAGCTACCTCCCATGCATTATGTTGATTGCTTATTTTTTTTTTAATTGTGATTTTATCAAAATTTATTAAAATAAAAAGGTTAAAAACTAAGACATACTAAAAAAGAAAAATCAGGAAAGGGCAAAAAAATTCAAACTATAGAAAGGAAAAAGAAATAACTATGTAAAGAAATGATTTCCCCGTTCATCATAAATATAAACTATTTTAATAGCTTATCCCCTACTTTTAAAATACAACAAATGATCTCTTCTTCTCATATCCATCTCTTATTTAGAAACACATCTTTAAAGCCTTATTGTTCAGCCCTGGTCAGCAAAAGTCCCTTATGAGTTATCAGAGATAACAATCTACTATTTTAACCTTGATCAAATAAGCCAATTTTGTATTTCTTCCTTTTAACAATCTTGATCTTTAATCCTTTCAAACAATGTCCTAGAATTGATTTATTTTCATTTTTTTCATTGTCCCTTCTTACACAATTCTTCAAAGCTTTAACAAAAGTCTTTTGTAAATCCAACATAAGAAAGTTATTCGGGTGACTCTTTTGGTTTGTTATTTGTATATATTTTTAATTATTAAGACCCTAGCTGTTTCTTCTATATGTCCAGTGCAGCCTCTTTTTCCATATCATTCTTGAAGCCTGTCATTTTAAAATCCATTTTCAGATCAATCTCAGCCTTCTCTAGGAAAACTTGTTCCACTTCCAAAATATCTTTTAAACAGAGTTTATCTATAGATGCAGATGCTCTTAAAATTAGCTTTTGGGTTCATTGTTCAAAAATATCCTTGAATATGTCCAATGTTAAAATATTTTCCTTCAATCTGTATCAGAAAGTCAAATGCAAGAGTCTTTCTCATTTAATTAGGTTTTTTCCCTTCTCCTTTAGTTTTTTTTTTTTAAATATACTGCCTTTTTTCATATAGAACTCAAGGTGAGCAGACCTAATATTCCTTTCCCCTCCTATTTTTCACACAAAAACCACCCTGTGAGTTGAATTCAGCTGAAAGTAAGTGACTTTATTCCACTGCGGTTTTGGCTCTGCTTCACGTCACCATTTCTTCCCCCAGAGGTCGGCAGTGCATTAAGTTGATAAATTCTAAATCTAAGCCTGCTCTGTTGAAGGGCTTTTCTCATGGAGTTTTGCTCATGTAGTATGTCTTGTTTCTAAGAGAAGTCCAGCTTTATGAAATGGGTGAAGGAAGGCAAAATGAAATGGGCTCAGAATTGCATGCATATCTAACAACCCTGGTGAGATAACCAAGAACACGAAATGGCATAAGTACACATACCACGATGCTAATCAGACTTGCATTAGTAGCAAGAGAGAGAGAGAGGGAGAGAGGGAGAGAGAGAAAATAAATATATATTTACATACTCTGTGTGTGTATGTATGTAGCTTGTGACTTATGATTATAATTGAGTTCAGAATTCCTGTTGTTAAATGAAACATTTGTTAAGTAAGTTTTGCCCCATTTTACAATCTTTCTTGCCACAGTTGTTAAGTGAATCATTCCAGTTAATAAGTTAGTCACATAGTTGTTAAGTGAATCTGGCTTTCCCATTGATTTTGCTTGTCAGAAGGTCACAAGAAGTGATCAGTTGACCTTGGGACAGAGCAATGGTCATACCAGTAAGTATGAACCAGTTGCCAAGCAACTGGTTGAATCTGATCACGTGACCATGGGGATGTACAAAGTTGTAACTGTGAAAAATGGTTATGACATTTTTTTCAGTGCTGTTGTAACTTTGAACAGTCACTAAATGAATTGCTGCAAGCCCTTTCTTCAAATTATTTACAAGAAACAGGTCACTCTCTCAGGGCAGCTCTTTGCAAGTATTACCCAGACCTTACATAATACAAGGGAAAACTGGAGTTTTTGTGACTCCTCCTTGTCCTGTGAGATGCTCTGTAGGAGGGGGCCAACACATTTCTGAACTTAGGCACCTAGTAGCAGAGCTTGTAGCTGCACAGAAGCCAAGACTCATAGAACTTTATGCAGTGCCCCCTTGTCCTCTAGAGATGTCCATGTTTAGAAATAGCACTTGTAGACAGATACCATAGGTAAATTCAAGAAGGGGGAGCAATTCTGCCTCTGTTTTGCACATTCTATGATGTCTTTTGGGTAGTGCATTCTGGTAGTTCAAGAATGAACTGTAAACAGGGGAGATTATTAAGACTATGAATCCTAATGAATCAGAGAATTGTGCTCATCTCACAGGAACTCCAGGGTCTAATCTCTTTTATAGGTTAACAACCTATCTCATATCTGGAAAGTAACTCTTCTATATATCAGCAGGTGTGTCAAGGGAAAAAAACCCTGCCATTCAGCATGGAGAAGAGCTTGTCTCAAGCCACACTTCAGGCAGCAAAATAACTCCCCACCCCAATATGCAGATAATATGTCCTCTTTTTTTCTATCTAGTAATCTGGGGTGCAGCTTTTGGGACTTTTTTTGCTCTTTTAGAATGCAAACTAAAGTGTTTTTTTCCAGACATGAACTGGTCTGGAATCAAATATTAATCTCTTGATTTACTGTTTTGCTCTATTTGTGGAATACCGGAACATTTTCTTACTTTCCATATATTTAGAGGCAGTTAGGATATGGCTCTAGAAGAATACATTATTTTGCCCTTGGCAAGACATCAAGATGAACATGCACTTATTCTTGAAAACTTTCCTTACACTGTATGCCACTTACAGACATCCAGTGTTGCATTGGTTTCATTGGTTCTATGCAATCATGCAAGACTGTTAGCTCCAACATTTATTGAAATGACACCGCAGGAGCAATGACAAAACTTGCTTGTTTACTTCAGGCTAGAATGCACAACCTTTGAACTAATAAAGGGAACAAAATCAAACAACGTAAATAGCGCTACTCTAAACATCAGTCACCTAGTTTATGTGATAGAATTCTGATTCTATTTATTGCTGAGGCTAGCTAGTCAGGGAGGATCTGAGAGGTTGGTCTCCATCAATCATTGTGCAGGTGAGAGCCTGTGTGCAGGGAAAAGGAAAAGCTCATGGGTCCTTCTATTAAGTGAGAATTGCTCAGGAAATTTATTCCATCACCTCCCCTGGAGATAATGTTTTTGAAGCCAAGAATGATTTTTAATTTCAAAAAAAATAATTCTAACATAAATGGAAAGTGCAAATGGAAACGTTAAGGTAGAAGAAAGATGTGCTAGTTCAGTTTCAAAAGACGTAAGGGAAGGATGGTGGCAAAACCATGCTTAAAACTGGTTGGAATACAAAATAAAACAAAACAAAGTGAAACAAAACTCTCTTTGTTCTGGTTTACAAATGAATTGTAGAAATTTTGAACTTAAAGCAATATGGATTTTGAATTGGTTTCATGTTCCTAGTCCTTTATTTTTCGATCTAACAGTGATCATAGAATTGGCACTACAATTGGGATAGTTTTTGCATCTGAAGAACACTGCGGGCTCATGCAGCATAACGTTTACTTCTGAGCCACATCAAAAAGAACTTCCCATAGTGTTGGTGAAATCTTGTAATCATCTGTGAGATTCTAGACTCCTAAAGAGGCTGAGCCCATTAGTAAAATTTAAACATTTTAAAAGATAGCAGGTCAGACCTAGAACTTATCTCCCATCTGGTTGCTGATCCTTAGAAACAATGAATAATAATGCATGTCCAAAACAAGGCCAATTAAAGAAGGTGACATTTTTCAATTCTCAGAGATGCCATTATAATTCTTTTTTGTAGGAAAGGTTGGGTGACCAGTTTGGCTAGAAAGATCCAGTGGCGAGGTCTTGTGATGTGACATTCTCTTCTGATGAACTGAACTAGAGATAATGCGATGGGAATACAAAGCTGATATTTCAGGGCTCTTGATGTTTGATTCTGGTTGTATTGCTTCTGTAATCACTCCTTGTTCAGGCTTGCCATTGGAGGGGTTCAGTGAAGATACAGAATTATGTTTCTTATATGGTGGTGGGCTGTAGTTCTGAAATCGCACTGTTTTCACTTGCTGAAAATAGAATGAAGAAATCTGGAGTTAATTTATTCCCAGAAGGCTTGCAGAAATATTGCTATGTCACTGTATAAACATATACCCAAACAAGCAAAGTAAATTCTGTTCTACAATTTCCCTAAAAAAATATAAAAGACAAGTTACCTTAGCGCTCATAAAATATTATTTGTAATACTTTAGCATATTGAACAGAAATTTGAAAGGCAAGTTAATGGTTGTTTCTATAGAACTAGCTTTGTCTTGGAATGTTTTTGTAAAAAAGCAAACATTTCTGAGAGGTACATTATGTGAGTCTTCTACACAATTACTGAGCCATTTATAGCTGAATTATAATAAGAGAGATCAGTAGCTGAGAGAAGCCCTTCTTTGCATGGAAGAGAAACTGTGCTGTGGATTAGGAAGAACAGAATACTAACTCTTAAGCAGATTTATGTAAGATCATTCTTTTGATTTAATATGGAAATAAAATCAGTCTACCCTACAATGCTCTTCTGAAGAACACTGAAATAATATTTGTGAAGTTAGCTGAATTTTAAATTATGTTATGTACATTATCAGCATTACAGTACTAGATTAGTTATTACGATTTATAAATGTTTATTAATTCCAGTTAACTTCAGTTTTGAACATATTTAACTCCAAAGTATAATCTTCAGGAATAAGGACAATTTCATGTATATTGGGAAAACAGACTGTATGTTGTACACTGGTGCTGTTACTGAAAAAATAAGGTAGTGTATATTTGATTGAAAACTTCTTCCTGAGAAATCATGAATGATGATGAATTCTTAATGTGATTAGAAGAGGAGAAATCATTAGATATGAGGGAAACATGTTAACTATACTTAATTTAAATTTAGACTTTTTCCAAAAGAAAAAGAAGAGCCCTGATAGTGCAGCAGTTGGAATGCTGTCTTGCAGGATTAATCTACCCAATGCAAGCAGTTTGATCCTGACCAGCTCAAGGTTGACCCAGCCTTCTGTCCTTCTGAGATTGATAAAATGAGGACCCAGATTGTTGGGGGCAATATGCTGACTCTGTAAACCACTTAGAGAGGACTGTAAAGATTGTGAAGCAGCATATAAGTCTAAGTGCTATTGTTAATAGGCCAAATGTGGCTGTTGGTCCCAACATTTTAACATATATCACTAAATTTTCACAAAAGGAATTACCAATACTTTGTATTTTCTTCACATTTGATAACTATGCCTCTATTACTGCAGGGATAGACCCTATTATTACCTTCTCAGTGGTGTTTTTCAAAGTGTCTGGTTTCACCAGAATGGAAGGTGGAGCAGATATTGGTGGTTTCATAGCTAGTTCATTCTTTGGGACTTCATTGGTATCCAAAATGACTGAGCTACACACAGAAGGTGCTCTGCTGGTTCTGTTTCGTGGCAATTGCACTAAGGAAGGATTATGAGAAGTGCTCAGTTTGATTCCTGTATCACCTGTGCCAATTCCTCGGGGCAAAGAGGAAATAGATTGATATATTGGAGTTTGCTGAGATCGTGCTGGAGTTGGAGTATGTCGCTGAAGAGAGTTGGTTAAAGGAATAAGGGCTCCTGGTTGCAAAGGTTTCTGTAAAGATCCACCTGGGATGACAAATAATTAAAGAGAGGAGGGTTAAGATAACAATAAACTCTTCCAAGCCACATGGTTGAAAGTTCATGTTATGAGAATTCATATTAAAAAGGGTGGGAGAAATTCATTGAATTGAAGGATTTAACTGAATTCCAGACTTTGGGCTGATCAGTATCAAAGGTGGTATTCAGCAGGTTCAGACCAGTTCTGGAGAACTGGTAGCAGAAATTTTGAATAGTTCAGAGAATTGGCAAATACCACCCCTGACTGGAGATTTTACAGTACCCTTCCCCTGCCACGCCTACCAAGCCATGCCCACATAACCGGTAGTAAAAAAAATTGAATCCCACCACTGATCAGTACTATGTGGCATGCTACTGGACAGCAAAGAGAGGAAGTTACAAGGGTGACCTAACACTGCAGAAAAGCACATGGTTTGTATGAAGCACGTTTGAAGCTTATTCTCTCCTGAACTAATGAACCCAGGAGGCAACTTCATCTGTGTTTCTCTCGTTCTATCGACTACTAGGAAAATGATATGTCTCACTCATTTTCCCTTTTGCCTTAGTGCTTAGTGTTTTATCCTAGAAACACAAGTTCAATAATCTAGACAGGGGTCCCCAACCCCCTGTCTGTGGCTCAGTACCGATCCACAGCCACTTGGGAACCGGAATGTGCAAGGGACAGGCAAGAAATGCATGAAGCTACATTTGTTGCAAGCAGCACACACACACATGCAAAACCACATCCTCTCCTCCCTCACTGCTGCCAGTCCACAGAACTGGAAAGGTTGGACTTTACATTAAAAATATTTACTGGGAACCTTAACAAGTCAGAGGAGACAGCACTGGACTGAGATGAACAATAGTCTGACAGAGAGGAAGACATAGCTGTATATTACTTTCCTCTTTTAAAATAACTACTCAAACGCAAGCTTTGGCAGGGATTTTGTGTAAGGTTTCAACTGAAATAAATACTCAGTAGGTGCCAGTAGGAGCTTGCATATATTCATCCAATTAAAGTTGTATTTGTCTTTCTTTTCTCACGAAGGATTTTTTTTTAATGATTGAAGCACAGATATGTTTTTCGAACTATGTATTTTGTAAATGGGATCATAGAATTTGCTTCACTTCATTACTCATTTCATTTTTTTTATTTGTAGAAACCACTTTGGTTTCATCACTTGTAGTTTTTGTTTGCCTTTTTTTTTCCTTTTTGTATTGTCATTTGTCTTACTTTGCACTGGTTGCAGCAGATTGATTAAATAAAAGAGCTATTGGGAGCAACTAAGTATCACCTATGTTATGCTGCTCTGTGGCAAAATGTAGAAAAATTGTGACCTATTCAAAGGTTCCAACCTTGATGTTTCCTTACGATTCTACCAATATTTCCTTAGAATGCCCAAATGAAAAACAAATGCCCAAAGCATTAGGAATAAAGAAGGCAGAAGAAAGTATTTACTGTTCAGATACTGATACAAAGGCCCCTGAATAACCCACCAATTCCCAAATAGAAACAAGCATATATAAAGGAGTTTCTAGTAAGAGTCTCATTCATACCCTTTGTGCATTTAATCCGAAGACTGAACCAAATGGATTCTGCTAAGCATTTCATTTGTTCTAAAACAAATGTGTATAATGGTCTGTAAAATACCATGTTCAATTATGATGCCTAATAATAGTTACTATTTTCCTCTAAACTCACTTTTTGTGACTAGATTATTTTCTGCCAATATAATTCCATAGTAATTCTATATAAATATTGTTCCAGAGTGAACAATGACCCTGTTCAGTTTCCAAGAACCACATAGCATCATATTTTTAAAGTGGCTGCCAACGCTTCTTATTTTATCCTTCAGTCTCTAAACAAAGACCTGGAACATTGCAGGGAGACATAGAATTTTAACTTGATTTCTCCCCTCATAAAAAATTATCTGGCACAGAGTGTCTAAACATTTGATCCTCCTACACTTTCCAGTTTTTCCAGGCACTGTATAAATACATCCTTGTCTTTTGTAGGGCAGACTTTTGATCCAGCTTATTATGTTAACTACATCCATCCTGTGTTTTAATGTATAATTAAAGATTTCTAGTCATAACTCTGCCTTTAGGGAGCAGGTCCATTTGTTTGTTTCTCATTTTAGGACTTACTCTTCTTATTGCTACTCCGTCCTCTTCTCAGTGCTACTGTGTGCCCTGAAGCGCTGGGCAAAGAGAGATTCCTCACAGGTGAAGCCAGAGATTTCAAAGGTCTGCTTTGTCCTGGACGGTTCCCTGAAATGCTTCCCTGGGATGAAAGTGAGGAAGTGGATAATGTCCAAGTTGCATAAAGGGAGGGCATCTTTGAATCAGAGAAGCCAGAGGATTTTCTGTTTGTTTGGGAGAGCAAAAAAAGAGGGAGAGAGGTGGTTCAT
Organism: Laticauda laticaudata; assembly: GCA_004320025.1. Taxonomy (NCBI): domain Eukaryota; kingdom Metazoa; phylum Chordata; class Lepidosauria; order Squamata; family Elapidae; genus Laticauda; species Laticauda laticaudata. The sequence goes on from BHFT01058963.1 coordinate 33,621, forward strand.
TAGTAAGCAGATATTTTTCAGGTTATCTACATAGAAAACATATATTACAGTTCAGATTTAGGAATTTTATTCTTACTTTGTATTAGAAAATGCAGATCAGCCCACATCAGCAAACATTTGTACACTCTGAACCAAAATACCTTCGCAGATTATTTTAATCTTGCATTTAAGCTTTTTTTAAAGAAATAAACACCAGATTTTCCCCCCATCACTCTTCCAGACATTGAGAATTGTAATGTTAATTTTTCAGGTTCTTCATTTCCACAAAGCAGATTAAAACATGATGAGTCATCTTTTAATGATAAATAGCTCATGCCTATTGTTACTACTTCTACCCAGCTATGAATATTTGAATTACTATAGCATGTGAAACTTCTGACTTTCACAGAAATTGAGCCATTTTGTTCTGACTTTACTAGTAATGTTTTGATTATTTTCTGAAGAGTTTAGTAAGATAAGGTTGGATCATCTGGAAGTTGATGACATGGCAATATGTGCTCCAGAGTGGTTCAAATTCTTAACATTGCTCTGCCTACTCACCTAATAAGCCCATCCAGATTAGATGATCTCCTTGGAGGACATCTATTGGGTCCCTCTAACCAATTTGCTCAATCTGAAGAAGCTACTTGGATAAGCACTGAAATATTTTGAACCAACAGGAAGTTCAGTTGCCATGACTCAACTTCCAGACCACTCTACCTGAATGACTGAGAATCGTCATCAACATAAGATTGAATCACTTCTTAAGAGACTAAAGTAGCCTGTTTCAAATGTAAGAAATGTTCAAATTCAAGACATTTTTCACAAATCAGATTCAGAAATATGCAGTTCTATTCAAGCATATCCACTCAGGCAGTTACTACTTTGATAAATATTAACCACATAAATCCTTTAGCGGGTTAAACACATTCATTGTATGGGAATGCTTGCATGCTTCTGTGATTCTGCTAATTTGAATTAATCATATTTTAAGGTGTTTTTCTTTTTAGCTTTTGGCTTTAGTCTACTATTGCTCTACTGCCTCATACAAATGTTTCTTCCTCTGTTTAGCCTGTAAGCCAGCTGCTATTCTGTTCACCAAAGATCTGCAATTACTTGTAGAATTTATTTTTCCCACTATACACTTATACAATTAAAAGAAAGTTGTCTACTGGATTGGGTGGAAATGGGTAATGGGACTAGTATCTGTAGTTCTGCTTTATAAGGCTGTAAGTATTTACTTGAGAACAAGCAAGTAAATACCTGTAAAATAAAATGTGGGAGATGGGGAATGACTGGATGAACAATTTATGTAATGATTCAGAATTACCAAAATAATCTATTACTCAAGTAAATAACTCAGAAATTAAAATATCAGTGGAGGGAAAAGAAAAAAAATATAACAAGAAAAGTTTATAAATTGATTTTTTTCAGTACACAAAAACAGATTTCAAAAGTGCATGAGATGGACCTTTCAGCTGCAGCAGTTTTCCATAAAAAAAGGACCTATTTGGTGACTGGAAGTGGTAAGCTTTGGAAGAGTTAATAAATGGTCAGGGAGAATGAACTTGTGAAATCACCTTGTCTAGAATTGTTCTTCAGCATAAGTCACAATTTTCATGAGGACATTGTCCCTAAGGCAAAACTTATAAGGACAGGGATGTTTTAAACATGCCAGAAACAAGAGACAAAGAGGCGCAAACAGGATATTAGTCAGAATCTTGCCTGGTTGCGGGAATGGATCATCACTGACCCAAACGGACCAACTTTTCTAATAGTCATAGGAATAATAAATGTTTCTAGAGGCCCACAAGCAGAACATATGCTAATAACTGAAAAGGAGACCTCTGTGGAGGAAGAACTATTTATATTCAGGCAGTGGGTAGAACTGAGGAGCAGCTCAGCTAGCTAATTTTAAACAGTTACAGGAAATACTACCTGCTTATATCAGAATCTTTACCCAATGCCTGAGGCAGTTTAATTATGCTTGAACACAGCTTCAGAAGGGACAAAAACATCACTTGAATATGGAAAGCTTCAGCTGATCTTCTGTAAGCAAGGTTCAGTTGTACATTATAAAGGCTGTGGCTAGTCTTGTTCTGTATAAAATAGTTTACTCCAAAACCTCGAATGTGATTGGCTAGAAAGCCGGCATAGAGATTGGTTCACTAGAAAAAGGGGGGGTTTTTCAGCGGGCGGTGGCATTATTTCCGCCATCGCTTCAAGCCTGGATTTCAATTTTGCTGCATGCACAGTCTCACGTTTTAGGACGATCCCATCCTCGTCACCAGTGTTCCGTCCGGAAAAACGTGAGGTAGACCAGGTTCCAACAGTAAAAGTCTTATTTCAACCATTATTGTAAAACGGAACAGTTTGGTTGTAGCCAGGCAGCCTTTATATACGGCTTGCCTGCCGGCTTGTAGCCATGACGGTTACTTGATTTTGCCACCTTTTGGTGGCTCTTTTGGATTGGTTC
>BHFT01058965.1:0-13616 GCA_004320025.1 Laticauda laticaudata
TATGCTTTATATTAAAAAATAAATTGTGTATATTTAATTCATTTGCATTCCAAAAATGGGAAGCTGAACTTAAAAAGTAGCAAACTCTTATTGCTACAGAGCAACTTTCTCAATCCATTAGCTTTCAGCATTGTTGAGAATTCCCAGCCTGCATTGCCATTCAAGTTGGCAGGAGATTCTGGATGGGGCATCAGTTGATCAAGGTTGCTGGAGAACACCATATAGCCATCATCATATTTCTGCACCAGATTCTAGGAAGTCAAAAACTGAAGTTGGTGTTTAAATGTATACATTGTGATGAACAAAATCAATATGTTTTTTCAGCCAAGGGCTACGGAATAGCATTTTGCATTAATTACACCAGGGAGAACCAACCTTTTGGACCTCAGGGACAACCAAACTTATAATTTTAAATCCCGTAGACCACTAATATGAATTTTGACTGTCAGTGGCTGCAGGAAAAAGTCTGCAGGAAAATTCCCCACCCCATTTTCTCACCAATCGATCATTCTTATTTGGGATCGCAGGATACCATCTCCAGCTCCATTCTCAGGGAGAGAGAAAGAGAGAGACTTTTGGCTTCATGCAAGGAAAGCACCAGAAGCATCAGAAGTCTTTCTTTCTCTCCCCCAAACTCCACCAGATATGAGTTTTTGTGAGACTTGTCATGCTAGTGTAGCCTGTTGGAGCAGGATGCCTTGCAGGGATCCAAAGGCTCATTTCTGATGGAGTTTGGGAGAGAGAGAGAAAGACTTTTGCTGCTTTCCTTGAGTGCAGCCAAAAGCCGAAGAAGAAAGAAGCAGCCCAGTGGCCAGGCCAGGCACATGGGGTGAGGGGGGCAAGTTCCCCTCTTCTCCCTTTCCCCCTTCCTCTCACTACCTCATGTTGTTCACAATGCAAGCGACACAAGCCTTGTGTTCCCATGGGCCATTGTGTTCCCACACAGCCTGATTAATGGCTTTGAGGGTGACAATTCTCTGTGGACCACCAAAATTGAGTGGTGACCACTGAATTAAATATTGTGTATTGTTTGGAAAAATGATGACATAATCATGTATTAGCATGATGCTTATGGATACAACATTCCTAGAGCTCTATCCTTGATTGGTCTGATTCTTTCAAAAGGGATGTTCAGTGGTGGGATTCAGAAATTTTTACTACCGGTTCTGTGGGCATGGCTTGGTGAGCTTCATTTAGTGGGTGTGGCTTGGTGGGCATGGCAGGGGAAGGATACTGTAAAATCTCCATTCCCACCTGACTCCAGGGGAAGGATACTGCAAAATCTTCACTCCAGGGGAAGGATACTGTAAAATCCCCATTCTCTTCTCACCCCACTAACTTGCTTTCCAGTTCCGTTCTCCTGTGCAGGGCAACAAAAGAAGACCCAGCCAATCAGCTGGGACTTGGGAAACTGAGAATAGATGTGGGTGGGGCCAGTCAGAGGTGGTATTAGCCGGTTCTCCAAACTACTCAAAATTTCTGCTACAGATTCTCCAGAACTGGTCAGAACCTGCTGAATACCACCTCTGGATATGTTCCTTTTATTAGGAAATAAAATTTTGCAAAAGACCATTATAGAAGCCTGTGGGATGAGTTTTTGTTTATGATAAAAATTTTTACCAAAGTAATGTCTATAGCTGGGATACTCCATGCCTGATAAAAATTCTTATTTCACTTATTGTATATGAGGTTTCTGTTGAAAAGTTATAAAGACTGAATAAGGTTTAAAATTAAAATAGTATAGAAACTGTTTCAAATGCCTCTAAAATTCAACTTCTCCAAATTATACAATTTAACAATTATAGCCCTTACAATGTAAAGTTGGTTATTTCCCCTTTCTTGTCTTGTTTCTGTTTTCTCTCATTTCTGTATTCTTCCAAATGGGGAGCTGGATAGGAATTGTATGATCTAATCATGATGGATGTACTGTGTGTGTGTTTTCATTTTGTGGTATGTATTCTGGATGTATATCTTCTCTCCCTTCACATTGTGTCTGTGTGCTTTGTGTATAGGTATGCACTAGGATAAAGGTCGCCAACCAGTGGGTCAGTGGGAAAATTTTGGTGGTCCACAGAGAAATGTCACACCCAAAGCAACCTCCAAAGCAATTAATCCAGCCTGCGTGGGAACACAAGACTGTGCCGTCCACATGGCCTGTGGGAACACAAGGCTTGCATCGCTTGCATTGCGAATAACATGAGGTAGTGAGGGGAAGGGGGAAAGGGTGGAGGGGGGAACTTGCCCCATGCACCTCACCTGGCTACCAGGCTGCTTCTTTCCACTTCTTTCTTCTTCTGCTTTTGGCTGCACACAAAGAAAGCAGCAAAAGTCTTTCTTTCTCTTCCCCAAACTCCACCAGAAATGAGTCTTTGGGACCCTGCAAGGCATCCTGNGGACCCTGCAAGGCATCCTGCTCCAAGAGGCTGCACCAGCGCAACAAGTCTCACAAAGATTCATTTCTGGCAGAGTTTGGGGGAGAGAAAGAAAGACTTCTGCTGCTTCTGCTGCTTTCCTTATATGAAGCCAAAAGTGTCTCTCTCTCTTTCCCCCTGAGAACAGAGCTGGAGACGGTATCCTGTGATCCCAAATAAAGAGCGATCAATCGGTAGGAAAATGGGATGGGGGATTTTCCTGCAGATTTTTTTTTATTTTCCCAGGATCTCTGGTCTGCGGGATTTAAAATTATGAATTTGGTGGTCCCTGAGATCCAAAAGACTGGCAACCCTTGCACTAGAAAATACAAAGTGGGAAATAGGTAGTCTTCAACTTACATTTGTTTAGTGACCATTCAAAGTTATAATGGCACTGAAAAAAGTGACAAATGACTGCTTTTCATACATACAACAATTGCAGCAGCAACATGATCACATGATCAACATTTGGATACTTGGCAACTGGCATGAATTTACGACAGTTGCAGAGTCCTAGAATCACCTTTTGCAAACTACTGACGAGCAAAGTTAATAGGGAAACCAAATTTACTTAACAACCGTGTTCCTAACCTAACAATTGCAGTGATTCACTTTACAACTGTGGCAAGATAAGTCATAAAAATGGGCAAAATTCTCTTAGCAAATGTCTTGTTTAGCAATGGAGATTTGGGGTTCATTTGTGGTTGTAAGTCAAGGACTACTGTATGTATGTCACCTCTGGGTCCCACCACCAAGAGGGCTTTAAAAGGAGAAATCAGAAATATGCAAATCATCGGCTAATTGCCTCTTCTGCAGGGGTGCAATGGGGTCATTTCTCTTGGATTTTTAAAAAAACCCATGGTGCCTGGTCAGTTTTTGCTTCTCCCCAATCCAATTTGGTCTTGGTTCTGTGTTTATTCTATAGAATTAGCCTGCTGGTGGGAAGAGTCCTGAGCTGTTTCACTTTAGTTAGTTAATAGCATTTGTAGAGCACTCTAATCTGCATGACTGCAGGAATAATTCCTATCCAATGTTTTCTTAGATTCTCTTGGTTGAAAACACTCTATTAGAATCCTGAAAAATCAAGGAATCAACATTTTATTGTTTACTTTGCAAAATAAAGAAAATGGAACTTGTCATTCTGAGAGGCTGTATTCCACGCCTGTTATCATAACATATTTATGCTTTAATATGTTCCCATTTAATTATAAAACAGAATGTATACTGAAGTGAAAAATATTTCATTTTATAGCCACATTTTCTGCCATGTAACTTCATAGGAAATAGTTACAAATTAACTCCTTAATCCAGAAATAGTGTGTTCTGTGCTTCAAATTTTTGTTTAAAAAAACCCTATTTTTTAAAAGGCCATCTGGCTTAAGCCCATGTCACACAGCATCAACGGATGGAAAGAGGATGTAAAACGGAAACACTTGCCATCCATTGGTTAACACGATGCATCCGTTCTGTACTCACTTAAGCTCACTGCGTCCATTCATACTCTCATCTTGTCCAATCCGTTCTAGCTGACAGTTCATCCGCTCAAAAAGTTTTGAGCGAACAAAACTTTTGAGCGGATAAAGTATCCAAGGTCCGTCTACATCCGCTACACCTAGGGAACATCCGTTATACGTCCGTCTGTCGATCCGTTACGCTCTGCTATATCCGCTAGGTATCCGCTGTGCATCCACGCAAACTAGCATCGCCTCCAGGAAAATCACACCCAGGGAAAGCCGAAACGGAGCAAATGACACGCAGCGTTAGTACACCGACGGAGAAAGATGAACGGAGCACTCGCATACAAAGCATTAAAAACAGAAAAAACTATCGTATAGGAAAGATTATCTCAGAAAGGTTCTCAGATCCTAGAGGATGCAAAAAGAACAACCTACGAAAAACCTATATGCTATAAAGGGAAAATCACCCGATCTCACTTTCAGTCCAGCAGGCCCTCCCTTGTCCAGAACCTCTTATCAGCCTCCATCCTGCTCTTCTTCTTCCCACAGCATCCACATCTCCACCAGATCAGCACACAACTCCTTTGTACCTGCCATCGTTCACAAACAGTGCCGAAGCCCTCTACAGCTCTCTCACCTTTCTACGCGAAGAAAGAGCGGCCAAAAATGTCGGGTCGAAGATGATCCGCGAGAAGAGCAAGTATGGACGTTATAACAGCTATGTGTGGGACTATTAGGAATGAAGACTCTCGTGCATCCAAGAACTTCTTGATTATGCCGCCAGCCATGTTGATGAAGTTGGAGTGCTGAGACCCCAGTGCCAAGCAAACACCAAAAACTTTCGCCCAGCCTGAACCCTGGCTGAAGTGCACGGGACCTCTTTGCCGCCCCCCCCCCCCAACCGCCCCCCCCCTCAGTGACCAGTACAGGAGCATAGTACGGAGTGCCTCACAACACCATCACATTGTGTCAGAGAATGGCAGCCATCATCAAAGAAACCTGAGAAAGCCCTCCCAGTGCCCCCTCCACTGAAAAGGCTGAAAGGAAAATGCAAAAAACCATGTATCAGAATTGGAAAACTTCCCCCCACCACCGTGGAGCCATAGATGGAAGCACGTGCCTGCAAAGCTCCACCCAAGTCGGGCCACCATCACAACTACAAGGGTTTCCAGATCACCTCTTTCCATGGTCAATGCTGACTACAAGTTCATTACCATCGATGCTTCAGGCAACGTTGTCATCTTCAGATGCCCAATATACAACCCATGACTCAAGAGGGCGGACCACAACCTCACAGGCGGCTTCCAGATCCAGACCCCCTCCCAACATACACAAGATCCGTGCGCATACTTCATCATGGGAATGATGCCTTTCTCCCTCAAAACCTACCTCATAAGCCCTACCCCCACTTCAGAATGCCACAACCCTTGAAAGAGGGATCTTCAATACAGCTGTCCCAGGGCAAAGCGGTTGGGAAGGAACGCCTTGCACCTGCCAAACAGGTCCAGGATTCCACCACCAATGAGCACGCCCAGAGACCGTGAGAGATCTGAAGCTTGCAGCCCGCACAATCTCATGCCACCCGTACCCAGTGTGCAGAACATCTCGTTGACCTCCAACAAAGGCAATGGACATGACTGGGTGACATGAAGCGCAAGGCAAAACCTGATAATACTGGGAATATGTGCCAAGCCCCAACAGAGCTTCACTGAAAGGAAGAAGCAGCGCAACCTCCTGAAAAACATGGGCAACTCCCACGGAGCAGTGATGGCAAACAGGATGGTAGATGCTACAATGACTTCCTTCACCGTCTCATTCACCACTTGAGAGGGCCATGTAGTTGTAGTGAACCTACAATAACAGGCCATTAAAATAAAGAGTGTTATGTGAAATGTGTTAATGAATGATAGAATTGTTATTGTAATAAAGGCACCATAGGGGGCACCTGACGTGGACCATACAGTCCCACTATGCTTGCACTGGAGGTTGATCTATCCCACAAGCTATACCATCCACAGTAATCCCTGCCCATCCACTGCTATCCTTACCCATCCCACAAGCATGCAAAAGCTTAAAACCATTTCTAAAAGTCCCCAAGACTTTATGACTAAAAGAATGAACCAAGTGTGTGAAGCAAAGGATAAACTTTCTTAATGACAAACTGTAAAAGCCCAAAATGACCCACAGTAAATGCCCAAGCAAAAGATAAAGTCAACATGTACACCACAGTCTCTGCGCACTCTCTCAGTCACTCTGAGCAGCCCATAGTCTCAGAGGGTGAAGGGTCCAGTCTGTGATGACTGCTGGATGTGCTGGTCTGAGGCGACCATTGGGGTGCCTGGCCCCGAGAGGACAACAGGGGATGGTGTGTTGGAGGAAGCTCTCAGACAGCTGGCTCAACCCCGTGATGTTGAGGGTCCCTTCCTCCAGCGACATGGTGTCAACCCCAAACCCGATGACAGATATCTAGAGCCGGGCTTGCTGGGGGGACGGAAAGTGTAGTGGGGCTGTGCTTCGGTCTGCAGCTGAGCGAGGTCAGCGTCGGTGGCAATCATGACTTGGTGCATCTGTGGCATGTGTGCATCGTGGCGTTGGTGGCATCAGTGAATCTGTGGCATCAAGTGGCATCACGGCGTTCGAGGTACCGGCCTTGACTGGAAGCGGCTGCCTGTGGCTGAGAACTCCTGGTACGCATAGCCTTGGTAGGTGAGGCCTTGGAAAGCCTTGGAAGGGCTGTGACCACCTGGGGTAGGAGCAGACCTGGACTGGTCAGCCAGGTTAGCTGGCCTGGAGTGGTGCAGATACCTGTGATCCTCCTTATCACCTGTACTGTAATTCGGACATGTCCATGAGTCGCGTTGATCGTAGGTGAAAGGGCTTTCGGTTGAGATGTATGTCGGTGTGTACCAGCTAGAGAGAGATCTATGCTGCTTTTGATGGTGTCCCTGATCTCCAGCAGACAGTGTGGCTCTGCCCCTCCGTCGCCTCTCTGCCTCTTTCTCGGAGGGTGGAGCTGGGGTGTGGGTTGGTCCTGGTGCCAGCGCCTCTCCTTACTCCCACTGCGTCAGGGGTCCTCTAGCGCTCGCCCACGGGGAGATGCAGCTGTCGGGAGGCTCTGTCTGGGGTGCTCCACAGATACCTGCCTCGACTAGCACGAGCTGACTCTTGGCCAGAAGAGGACGGGTCTCTGCGGGCTGCCTGAAGAGAAGGGTAGACAGAGGGCGCTCCTCGGTGCGTCCTGCACCCTTCAGAAGCTGCACTTGTCATCACGTAGGTGTCCCCTTCCAGTGAGCTTGACCCGGCGCCTGGCCAGACTTCTTGAGGTGCAGCTTCCCATACCAGTTGCATGTGCTTCCACCACCTGAAGATGACCTCCCGAAGTGAGCGCAGGCTCTCCGCCTTCTCTTCTCCAAGCCGCCTGCTCCTCATGGTCTCGATAGAGCCTGTGTCCCTTCTGCCATAGGTACTTGTTCCTCCTCAGCCATCGACAGCCTCATCTTCATGCTCCTCTTCGATGGAGTACTGCCGTCCTCCCCCTATCTGCGGCGTATGCCTCTTCCTCCCTCTGCAGCCTTACTGTGCCCTCATGCGGAAGGGCTTTAGGTTCTAGGGGCTGCTCCAACCACAGCCACCACCACCGCACTAAGCAACAACAACAACAGCAGCAGAAGAAAGCAGCACCAGCAAGGATCGCAAGCACCAGCAAGCACCAAGCAGGCCACGGAGAACAGCCACCAGCAGAAGTAAGCACCAGCAGAGTAAGCACCAGCAGAAGCACCAGCACCAGCAGAGAAGCACCAGCAGAAGCACCACACCAGACAGCACCAGCAAGTAAGCACCAGCAAAGCAAGCACCAGAGCAGCAACCAACAGAAGCCCACACCAGCAGAGTCAACCCGAGCAGCAAAGCCCCAGCAGAAGAAAGTCAGCACCAGGGGGGATCGGGCCCGCACTTCTTGCCAGGCTGGCAGAAGAGGGCATCAGCCTTCCTCTTCTTCCCCATGTTTGTTGGCTGGAGATGTGTCTGGCAGCAGTCTTTCGCTCTGAAATGTGACCTCTTTGGAGCTGCATCCTTTATATCCGCAGGGCTGACACAATGCATCCTCCCCGCACTGCACAGTGAATCTTGCATCTGCTAGCATCTGCTAACGTCCGCTCTGCATCTGCTGTACCGCTGTATCCACTGCATTCCTCGCATCCGCTCCTTCCACTGGCATCCCCCTTCGCTTGCTCCCCCAAGCCCTGCGGATGTGCCATCCGCTTCCATCCACTTCCATCCGCTAGGCTTCCGTGGAGCATCCGCTTTACATCCTCGTTACGTCCTCTCCCCATCAGTTCCTTCCCGTTATTGTCCGCTCTGTTTATGCAAATTTGGGGCACTTTTGAGAGCGGAGAACAACGGATGGAAATTTTTATCGTCCGCTGTGTCCTTTTTACATACTTTTTGCATCCATCGGCCTATGTGACAGGCCCTTTGGGAACTATGTATCAGAATGATCAGTAAATGTAATTTTTGAGTCACTTGATCATGATCAAAGACATTTTCTGCCCCTAGAATAGGGGAAGAAAAATTAATGTGTCTTGTGTATTCATTTTGTATGGCAAAATATTAACCTGAATTGTGTGTTCATCTTCCATCATGAAGACACACACATACTTAGCTCTCATCAGTCAGGGTACCTGTTTAATGATTTTTTTAAAAAAGATGAATAAAAAAATATTTGTTTCCCTTTTACTATTTTGCACTTCTGTTAATGTCATGCAACCATGATAAAAGGAGAGGTCTCTAATATAAAAGGGGATAGAAAATGCTGCATTTAAACTAATAGTCTGTTCTCATTGTAAAAAAAACCCTGTTTCAGATGTTGCAATCCCAGCAACACAATGATGTCAAACAGAGGTGATATTCAGCAGGTTCTGATCAGTTCTGGAGAAATGGTAGTGGAAATTTTGAGTAGTTCAGAGAACCGGCAAATATCACCTCTGACTGACCCTGACCCCATCTATTCTCTGACTCCTGAATCTCAGCTAATCCACTAGGACTTCTTTTGTTGCCCAGCACAGAAGAACGGAGCTGGAAAGCAGGTTAGTGGGGTGGGGAGGGATTGGGATTTTGCAGTATCCTTCCCCTGCCATGCCCACCAAGTCACACCCACCAAGTCACGCCCACAGAAGCAGTAGTAAAAAAAAATTGAATCCCACCACTGATGTCAAATGGCGACACCTTAAAAGAAGGATACCATGACTTAATTGTGTCATGATGCTTGCCACAAAGATATCCAATCATGACATTGGCATGATAAAATTGTCCTACAAGTTTCATCATTGGCTCCTTTCATCCCTCCCCATATAGACTGTTGACTTACAACAGTCCATTTTGTGTTCATTCAAAGCTACAACCGAAAAAATGACTTATGATCATTTTTCACAGTTACAACCTTTGCAGCATCCCCATGATCATATGATTGAAATCCAGATGCTTGCCAACTAGTTCATACTTATGGCCGTTGCTGTGTCCCATGGCCATGTGATTGCCTTTTGTAAGGTGACCAACTTTTTTACAATGAGGAGGAGGATACAAAAAAACAAAGCCACTTGCGTGCGGTACACCCTTGTGTGCGGCGCACTCTCTCAAAACAATTCTCCTATGTGGAGCACATGCGTCTCATAATTGCATCTCACTGCACTGTACCAAGCCTTGATGAATCACCATGTCAAATACAAATGCGTCACATCACACACAACAGATCGGATTGGCATCGATCAAATATGGAGATTTACAGATCAGTCTTCAAATATCAAAAAGGAGAACATGTAGGAGGACACTTTTCGAGAGAGGACAGAACTTACAAAAGAAGGACTGTCCTCCCTAAAGGAGGACGATTGGTCACCATCCCTTTTGTGACCTTTTGACAAGCAAAGTCAATGCGAAGCCAGATTCACTTAACAACCAAGTTGTCAATTTATCAACAGCAGTGCTTCATTTAGCAACTGTGGCAGGAAAGGCCATAAAATGGGACAAAACTCTCTTCACAAATGTCTCACTTAACAACAGAAATGTTGGGCTCAATTGTGGTGGTACGTCAAGGATTACCTATAGATATGATACTTGAAGTTATAGATCAAAGCGACAGACTATTCCTCCAAGCATTAAAAGTCTCATTTTTCCTGCCAAAGCTGGTCATTTTTCCTTTTGCATCTCAGTGTTATTGTGTGGAAGAAATGTAAAACTTGGCAGCACATTCCACATTGGCAGTTTCAAATAGTAAAACCCAGGCATGTGTCTCTCAGCTAAATAAGCGATAAGCTCCAAATTATTTATTTTATCTGTATCATTTAAAATAAGTTATGCTACATTTCATAGGTGTGGAAAGCAACATGCAATAATTTTAAAAAATGAATTTAAATGAAATAACATAACCTATTTCATATAAATGGAAAAATCAGGGATCAAATAAGACTTCGAAGCTATCAGGCAGAGACCATTCAACTAAAAGAGAAATATAAAGTAAAAAAAAAAAAAAAGCAAAGGGANTAAAAAAAAAAAAAAGCAAAGGGATGGGTCGGAGATGGATAGAATGAAATCTGGAAATAATAATGGAGAGCAACCTCTAAACCCCAGCACAGTGACTGCAAAATGGCCCTCAACCCAAAATAATCATCAGACAAGATTTTCTCTTAGTAGTCTTTTAAATTATGTCATAGAGTTTTTACCATAAAGTTTGTATTGTTATATTGCATTGTATACTAGCTATCTAGAAATTAGATTAAGGTTATATACAAACAGTAATTAAAGACAATTATGAACTTCACAAAGTGAGATTTTTTTTTCTAAAGACATTTTGATAAAAAATAGTCTTCGGGGAAATATCCTGTTGTGGCCTACTACCCAATTTGCTTTCAGCATGGAAGGTATTTTTGTGGCATGCATCTAAGAGTGGATTTCAAATTGAGAAAAAGAAGCAATGGTATGGAAAGTATTTTGTGGAAAGTGAGTCTCAACTGCAGTCTAAAGAAGTACTCTACTGACTTAATAGAGTTGTCAAATTCTTCAAAAAGGAAGCTTTTGAGTGTGCAGGAATTATACAAAACCCATCTTCTTAAACAACTATAACAGCCATATCATTATCCATCTTTCTGTGCTTTGAATGATTCATTCCCAGCCCCACACAGCTGGGCAGCATCAGGAAAGCAAAAAATTACACAGATTTCAATCAGGTATCTTTAATTCTAGTTTTTAGATAAATATAGAAACCTGAAACTGTAAGAGGACTTTCTGATTCTAATTTGGAGTGAATTTATTTGAGATTTGAAATATTTCTTTCCAAATTCCATACCATCTGGACTGATCTGCCATTTACAAAATAGGCTGCCTTCTTTGTCCTTAATGTTTCCTCTCTCTTCTGTTATTTTCTCAGCCCCTCCATCCATAGCTCTTTTAATGTTTTCATAAATGACCTTCATGTGCAGCCCTATGCATTCCAATGCTCCTGGTTTAAGAATTTTGCATAGCCCTGATATTAAAACCTTCCCCATTGTGGATTTCAACCTTATTGTCTTTTCTCTTGCAATATCATTATGTTCAACCTGGTCCTGCAACTCTGAAGTCTCAGTCCAGCTGGCTCAGCTATTCTGATTGGGAATAAGATTTATACTCCCAGCATAACTCCAGAATATCAGAGGGGTGGGGGAATATTTGAACATTACACCATAAACTCACAAGTTAATGGAAGCTGCTCATGTTAATCTGAGGAATCTGAGGCAAGGAATCCAATCATAGAAGTTAAGAATGTGAGGCCACAGTTCATTTGCTTGTGTCAGGCTGTCCCTGATACAACATCTAACCTTGACACAGTTGTGTATTAGAATATTTATTTTCCTGGAGACAGTAAGATGCCATCTCTTCTTATTTACTTATGTAGAATATTTTCCCTAAGAACAGGAGAGGGGGGAGAGAAATGAGGCATGAGTACAGTTTTTGTGCACAGTAAAAGTTACCTTCTCATTTATTACACTCTTATTTTGATAGATTTTTGCACACATGCTTGGACAATTTTTAGAAGTGTCATCAATCTAAGACTGCAGAGCACTTGCTCCCTCACCCTCTGTTCAGCCTGTAACTGAAAAGCTGCTGCTAATAAATGAGGAACACAGCTGAGAGTCACCAACCTGCTGTAACATTTAATAGATATTCATAACATGCATTAATCATAGAGTGTTCTGAAGGGCAGTCATCCTGCAAGGTACTAGACACCTTCAGCTCCCACTTGTGCTGGAGGGGGGGGGGCTTAAATATGAAAGAGGGAGACCTCCTTCTTCTTACTTCCTTCTGCTGGCAATGTCATATTATATATAATTCCAAACAGAAGTCAATAGGCACACTCTGAGCTATAAATAGCTTTCAGGTGAGCCTGCACTGATAGAAATTGTGTTCAAATGTTTCTGGTCACTTGTTTTCCTACTTGGGCTAGACAAATTGTTGTGGGGGGAGGAATCCATATTGTATTTGATTCCATTGCACATGGCAGAAAGATTGGGAAGGATCTTGTTCTCTTTGTCTGAAACTATTTTCCTATTGTGCCTAGCCTTTCTGTAACAAAAAAACAAGCAACCTCTTTGTAGTCATAGGCTGCTCATAACTTTTGGAAGAAGGAACAGAGAAGTGCAGTTTATGATATGCTGCTTTGTTGGAAAATTACTGCAGAAAATTGAGTGTCGAGCTTGCTTATATACAGTAGCTTGCCCTTCCAGTGTTGGGGGTATGGTTTTCCCCATGTTAGTTCTTTGATTATGATATTGTTTTTTGTTTGATTGTTGGTCTTGGATTAACTCCTGCTTATCTGGAAGCTGGCTGTTGGAGAGGATGTAATGGTATATAAATACAGTTTATGTATCTATTAATGTCTGAAAAAGACTAAAAAAGACAAAATGGAGAGTAAACCCCATATTCACTAGTATTAAAGAAGTTACCAAGTCAAATAATGAAACATTTGCAAGAAACACCCAAGAGAGGAACAAGGACTCCACTTTGAGCTACAGATAACACTCTTCTATTTGTATCATCTATCTATCTGTCTACCTATGTCTGTCTGTCTGTCTATTTGAACTGAACTGAACTGAACTGAATTCTTTATTGACCAAGTGTGATTGTACACACAAGGAATTTGTCTTGGTGCAAACGCTCTCAGTATACATAAAAGAAAAGATAAATTCATTAAGAGTCAATAATCATAAGGTACAACACTAAATAATAGTCATAGGGTACAATAAGCAATCAAATCATACAAGGAAACAGTCTTTGTAAGAATTGTAAGGATACAAGCAGCAAAGTTACAGTCATAGAGTCACAAGTGGGAGAGGATGGGTGATAAAGAATGATGAGAAGATTAATAGTAATAATGGTGCAGACTTTGTAAATAGTTGGACAGGGTTGAGGGAATTATTTGTTTAGCAGTGATGATGGTCGGGAAAAAACTGTCCTTGTGTCTAGTTCTTCTTGTGTGCAGTGCTCAATAGCATTGTTTTGAAGGTAAAGGCCCTGTCACACTGCCCAACGAATGCAAAACGGACACAACGGATGAGCAAAATGTTCCATCCGTTTTTATCCGCTCTCAAAAGGGGCCAAAATTTGCATAACCAGAGTGGATAACACGGATGTGGGGAGGATGCAGGGCGGATGGAAAGCGGATGCGGAACGGAAGCCTAGCAGATGGAAGCGGATGGGAGCAGATGGCACATCCGCAGGGCTT
>BHFT01058967.1:0-19843 GCA_004320025.1 Laticauda laticaudata
CAAGCTTTTTTTAACGTTTTACATCCTCTTTGCATCCATTGGTGCAGTGGGACATGGGCTTAACATTCTCAATACCAAATTGGAAAAAAAAAGAGGATTATATCATAGTTGTCACTTTTGAGGCTACTGCTTTCATTAGGAACTATCTGGGAGAACAGGGACAGAAGAAAATTCAATTGCATTTCTGGGTGGCTGAGTGATGTAGCACAATACTCTGGGTGAAATAAAAGTTTTAAGCGAGAGATGTCAATAATACACTTGTAGAATGGAACAACTGGATAAGCAAAAGACAGACCAACCATCTTACTGGTTAGATGAGGGATTTCTTCTAAGAGTGCTGAAAAGTTGGCATACAAAAGTTCATTTCCTCATTTTTTTTCAAGAATGCAAGAATTGCTATAGAAGAGTTGACTATAAGGCGTTGGACAATCCTGTGTAAGGGACATCAAACCAAAATTGCAAATTCCAACATCTTACTCTATAATCACTTTCTTAAGATGCAGGGATCAGAAATATCACCTCTATCCAAGTGATCTCACCACTGACTGATATATTGGCAATATTGACAATATTGGCAATTCTATTTCTTCCTTCCTTCATGATTCCAAGCACAGAATTTGCCTAGATGTGCATTCACTTTCCTGGTGAGCAAATGTCAGGCCAGATCTCAATAAAATAACATTTGGGTATTCTATGCCAATGTGCATCATATTATCTGTACTGACTATGTTTGCCATTGCCAAACTGTTTCACCCAAGTAGAAAGATATCCCTTTGAAGCATTCACAGTCCTTTCTTGGATATTTCTACCCTCAACAGTTTGACATCAGCAAACATAGCAAATTTACTACCCAGATGTAATTTTTATTCATACATCAGCCACCATTCCTAGCCCTGATCCCTGTGGGATCCCACTGATTAAATTCAGGTGAAAATCACCTATTATTCTTACCCTTTAACCAGTTATCAATCCATGAGAGCTGCTGGCCCTTCAATTCACAGCGAAGCATTTGGAGGAGGAATGGGAAAGCAACATAGATACCTACAATGGGAGCCATGATCCATTGTCACAGAAATACTTTGACACTTGGGGGAATGGTAGTTGGCTTGAGATGCTCTTGAGAGGAGTGAAAGTGGGAGGAAAGCATCTCAGGCAAAAAGCTTTTCAAAGGATGGGAGAGTTGAATAACCTACATGCTTGGCAAATGCCCTTAGTAGAGCTTTCTCCTTCCTTGTCCATTTTTCAATCCTTTTTCCTTAACTCCAACTGTTCATGTCCCAGAGGGAAGAGGGCTGTGTGCACAGATGCTGCTGAATCCTTCTCCCCCTGCCCCCCACCCACCTTGCATGGTTAACACCCTTGGAGAAGGAAAGTAGATAAGCAGACTGGAGTAGCACAGGGTCACATCATTGCAGAAGTTGTCACTGGCAGATGGCCCCATTACTAGCATTATTAGTTTCATATTGCTGAAAACCAGTTCCTTAAAGATTGATAAGATTACTTGCCAAAGTAAGTTATTGCATGTACCACAACTCATTGTTTTGAATGGGGGTCCCCAAACTTGGCAACTTTCAGTCTTGTGGACTTCAACTCTCAGAATTCTCCAGCTAGCATTAGCTTCTGGGAGTTGAAGTCCACAAGTCTTAAAGTTGCCAAGTTTGGGGAACTCTGCTCTAGAACAGGGGTTTGAAATTCAATTTCATTGAGAGTCGCATCAGGATTGTGTTTGACCTCGAAGGACTGGGAAGGGGGGCATGGCCAGAGATGGGTATGGCCAGCTTGACATCACTTGTGTTGTGGGGGGGCATCTGTGGTGGTCAAACTCTCAGGCAGGACTTCCCTGAGACCCTCCCTCCCTCTCATAATCTAGCTTCCTTCCTTCCTTCCTTCCTTCCTCCCCTCTTCCTTCTCCTTTCTTTTTCCTTCCCCTCTTTCCTTTTTTCCTTCTATGCTCTCTTCCCATCTTCCCTTCTTTTTCTTTGTTTTCCTCTCTTTCCCTTTCTTCTTTCCTGTCCCTTCTTGTATGCTCAAATGCAAAAGGGGAAACATTTCTCCTTTTGTTTTGCTTTTAGTTTGTTTTGCTAGCCCTCTGCCAGCTAAAATGGAGCCCGTGGGAGCCACACACAGCTCCCCCAAGCTCTATTTTCACTGGGAGAGGCACTGCAGGCCAGTCCTTTCCTGTTTCCAGGCCAGCCCCATGGGCCAAATCTAAGCCCCCACAGGCCAGATCCAGCCTGTGGGCCTTGAGTTTGACACCCCTGCTCTAAAAAGTCTGTGGTCCCATCCTCCTTCCCCCATTCAGCTGTCTAAGAAGGTTCTTGGCATACTAAACTCAAACAAAATCTGTGCATGAACTGGCAGGACCAGTGCTGAGATTCATCCAGGAAGACGTGGCTCAGATCCTGGGGGTGGCAGTGCCCTTGGCATTTCTGTGGTGAATGTCAGTATTTCAAAGTCAAAGATTATACATTGAAACAATTTGGTCATTACACATCTGGGTTTCCCTGACAGTGTACTGTTGCACAAAATTCAGATTTTTACATCTATATACATCTAAGCAAGATTGTTTCTCATTTCTCAAAAAAAAATTGTGTGTATTTTTCATTGGCTATGGAAGGAGTCACATATTTTGTTAAGTTATTATTTGCTTCATGATTATGCTCACCAAACATGTTATACTCAAATCATAGTTTATACCCAGTACAGGCTGGGTTTACACCACAAACCAAACCACAGTATAGAAAAACTGTGACAGCATAAGGTGTGAATCAGGTTGATTTATTGACTTCCATTATGCACAGCAAAGAAAATGCAGTTCTGGCTAGACACCACTACATGGGAAGTCAGCCCTTGATGTCAAGATCACCTTCAGAGATTAGCCATTAGCAAGCAGAGTTTCACAAAGCTATGGCTTTAATAAATGGAGTTGGTTCATTCTTTTGCTATGTCACTGTATGTGGGTTAATCATGGCCATGCACGTCTGAATCAGCCCTTTCTGGGGCAAAGCAGATGGATAAATCTGCATAGTTATTGATTGATCCATGTGCGCCAAACTGAATTGGTTGGAGCTGGCAGCATCCACATTGAAATAAATAAAATTATATTGACAAATACCAAAATACCACAGGGTTTTTTCCCCCTCTTCAGGAAAAATGATCTCCATCCATACAAGCTAGTGTAAACTCTGCCCCGAATTCCAGATCAGCCTGACAGTGATTTTGTATGGGATGATCAATTGATAAAATTGTATAAGTTCCGTTCCTACTTTGAACATTTTCAAGGGAGTTAAAGTTCCACTTATCCTTCTGCGAAATCGTAACCTTGTCTTAAGGATATGGGCTTTTTTTTTTTTTTCTTCCTAAAGCTATCTGNAGGATATGGGCTTTTTTTTTTTTTTCTTCCTAAAGCTATCTGGAACAATCAACAGGTGGTTGAGATGACCTTGGTCTGCTAGTCAGGACTAGCAGGGAAGAGGGCCATCAAAGGATTAACCCACACTTGATTCTGGATTCTGGGGGTCGGGCAAGTGTGTGCGACAATGTTGAAACGAATCACCTTAGCTAATGAATTACGTTCTAGGTCGCATGGAAGGAAGTTAGGGTGGAAAGCACTTAAAAGGGGAATCAGGACAGGTTAGGTGAAATTCTTAATAGATTTAAATAAGTCATGTTTCGACAGATATCTAGGCTTCCAAAGGCTGGGTCTCTCAGCTACAGCTCTTTCTTGGCATGAAGCCGCAACCCCCCCCCTCCCCGTGCATCACTGCTCCCTTGGATTTGTCATCTCCCCTCAACCCCGAGATTCTTTGATGAAGGCCCCATCACAAATGGGACACAGACAGGGTGCTAATGGAATCCCCTTGCGTTTTCCTTAGAACCCTGACTTTAAAAAAAAACATAAAAAAAACTAAAAAGTTAACTTCTTAGTAAAGAGCGCCTGTTTCTCCAGAGCTTTGGAGCTTTTTGACCAGGGTTCGGTCGAGTTCCCCCCTCCTTCTCTTGCCTTCTGTAGGAATGTAGCCCGAGGACAGCTCAAACGCTCGCCCGGCGTCGGCTCCCATCCGAACAGGAGCGTCTGGCGTTTACCTTAAGATCCTCGAGGGCTTGGGACGGGGCGGAGAGAGGGGAGCCAAGCTGCGGGAGATGGAGGGCTCTCTCTCTCTGTGTGTGTGTGTGTGTGTGTGTTGTTGTTTTTTTCATTTGAACCCGGAGGGCTTTTTCTCGGAAGCTGAGCGACAGAAGGGAGATGCGTCCCGAGGTGATGAAAGAACACCTCGGCGGTCCTTTCAGGAGCCACCCGCGGGGGTTTTAGGGCACGTGGGGAGGGGAGTTCCGCTTGCGACAGGCGCGCATGCACGGGCCACGGGCGCTCTCTTCAGAGTCTTCGAGGGTCTCTCTCCTCCCAACCGTACAGCTGTCCTAACGCTTCGAGAGCCCCGGAGCGCAAGGGAGGCTGACGCCCAAGCATAAGCCCTCCCGAGGGTGCAAGCGCCCCCCTTCGAAGCTGCTCCCACCGGTGTTTCATTCCAGGCCGGCCAGGCGCGCTTGAGGCCGGCTGGAGAGGAGGTTGCTAAGTTGGAAAGAGCTCCTGGTTCCCCCGAGTTTTCCGAAAGCNAGAGGAGGTTGCTAAGTTGGAAAGAGCTCCTGGTTCCCCCGAGTTTTCCGAAAGCCCCTTCTCGCCTCAAGACCGTCCAGCTCTCGAGGAAGCTCTCCTTGAGCCCCGCAAGCGCACACCCTCCCCCTGAGGGGCTCCCGGGCTCTTCAAAACGCCCCGGGGTCCGGTGGTTTCCCCGATCTCCGCGCCTAGAGCTTCCAGAGAGATTGGGGACCTCCAGTTGAGTCGTTCCCGGCAACTCTCCTCCGGCTTCCCACACTACTCACCACCAGAGTCCGATGATGTTGGCTGGGCAGAGCAAGATGAAGAAAAGCCCCAGCTGGGACCACATCCTAGCGGCGAAGAAACAACTCCGAGGAGCGCCCGGATGATCCCGGCCGTTGGGGCCGCCGACCCCTTCTCCAGCGCGGCGCGCACGGGGCGCCCCGGAAGGCGCAGAGAGCGAGCGGGAGCGCGAACGCAGGGCAAAGCCGGCTTCGCTGGGCTGGACGAGCGGTTGCTCGCAAGCCCCGTCCCAAGCGGAGGAGGAGAGCCAGAGAGGGAGGGAGGGAGGGAGGGAGGGCCGGCGAGGCTGCTTCCCCTTGACAGGCAAAGCGGAGCGCGGGGAGGGAGGGGACGGCGAAAGGCAGGGAGTGGGAGGGGAGGGGGCTGAGCGAGGGCCCAAGCGGCGCATTCCGATCCGAGCGCCCCGTGATCGCCATCTCCCGCCGGCCCGGGCAAGGAGGACCAGCGC
Organism: Laticauda laticaudata; assembly: GCA_004320025.1. Taxonomy (NCBI): domain Eukaryota; kingdom Metazoa; phylum Chordata; class Lepidosauria; order Squamata; family Elapidae; genus Laticauda; species Laticauda laticaudata. Next base: position 5,349 of record BHFT01058967.1, read on the forward strand.
GGATTCTCTCCAAGGAGGGGCCCGCCTGGAGAAAAGGCAGAAGTTGAGGTCCCACCCGGCCCGGACCAGATCACCCAAAACCTGACTTCGCCGGCATAAACGACTCGCCTAGACGTCGCCAGCCCCCCACCTCGATTCCCAACCGGGTTTGTTGGATCCTTCCATCCGCGGGGCAGCTTCTGGAGCCGCTTCCTTTCAGCACCGGGCCGTGGGATCATTCTTCGTGCAGAGGCCAAAATTGTTTGCCTCCCCCCCCCCCCNAGAGGCCAAAATTGTTTGCCTCCCCCCCCCCATTTTCCCTTCCCCTCCGTCTTTTTATCGGGTTTCATCTCGGTTCACAAAGGCCTCCAATTTTTCTTTCTTTCTGGAAGCAAGGGCTCCATTTTAAGTCTTCCTTGCCGCACTGCTTATCTTTAGCCTCCGTTCCCTCCGTCCTGTTGAAGCTTTGGATGTCGGCGCTCTTATATTCGCTGTTTGCCTTAAGACTGGCAGATGGGGTGCGAAGCCTGCGCGCGCGCCCTCCCAAAAATAATCTGGGTAGCAATCCCAAAAAGTCATAGGCGTTTTCATCAGAGCAAAGGAGAGTTTCCAACGGAAACTCTTGGGACAGTTTCAACATCCTCACCCAGTTCAAACTATTTAAAATGCAGTGATTAATAGCAGATGCAATTCGGTGCCTCCAAAATGTTGCAGAACTACAATTCTCGTGCCTTCAAACTGGCCGTTCTGGCTGAGACTGCTCGGAGCTGAAGTTCAGCATGTTGAATTCTAATATCCCTTATTCTATTCTCTCCCACCACCCCACCACCACCACCCCTTTACCTAATGTACAGCTAACCTAATGGTCAAGGGAGTGTCAAGACAATACAAGTGCGCCTGTGGAATATTCAGCGTATTTCTGTCTGGGTGCCAAAGTGACTTGGAAGACTGGTTCGTGCCAGCAGTGGGTGGGGCCGCATGCACACCCAGAGCCATTCTTATGCACACACTCCATTCAGACACACACAATTTGTCATTTGAGCACACACACCTAAACAGCACACACACATTCCATTCACAAACCCTCCTCCCCCTCTTCTACATAGACATTAGTCATACATGCTGTACAGGCAGCGTTCACACAACACATTCAGTCAGGTCCCTTAGTCATTCCATTGGCCTGATAAGTACAGAAAGCCTGGCAAATATCAATACTGTTGTTTTTCATTGTTGTTGGAATATTATTCAAATTAAGTCCAGGGTGTTCATATATTGCTCAAGTACTGTGTGACCCCAGGAAAAATGGGTTAATTCAGTACCTAGGCAGAGTACGCTGTGTGAATCATACTCCCCATATTTGCAGAACCTCAGGGTGCCTTGCATTATAAAGCAAACCATGAGCCAATACAGAAAGTTAGGTATGAGCCAAGTGGTTGTTCACTTGCAAACCACTTGCTCAATTGCCAGCTTTTGCCTGGTATGATAGATCAAATAGCATTTGTCTATATTAGTTGCTGCTGTATGAATAACCTATATAAATACGACAGTAGATGCTGTAACAATAGTATCCTCAAGGTTTCCACCACCACCACGTTATCACTAGCCACATTTTAAAAGGGAACAAAAGCATTTCTGTATGTTCTGTTCTAATATGTTAGTACAGCTAATTCAGATTCAGGAAAGTTCACCCAAAATGCTGCATTTTTTTTTGTAGTTTATTGGCTACTTATTTAAACTGCCCATTTGCCCACATAAGGCTACAATCCTGTCCATCCTTGTCTTGCTGACCAGTAGGCAGAACTTTCTCCATGGATAGCTGGACAGGCTTTATTGCAGGACTTACACCACACTTCTTCGTTAAGCCTTAGTGGAGGAGAGCTCCGGCTAAATGCTTTGCACCCCAAATATCATGCTTGTCGCCCTGGAGGTTCCCGAATTCACACGTGACCCATAATTGATGGCATGGCTTCCCACACATTGGGAGAGGAGGTGGATGCACAAACATTGTTGCCATGTTCCTCTACTTCTAATCTGCTTTCAAAAAGGGAATCCCTCCCCCCAGTTTCAAGAAAAGAAAATCCCTACCCAGTTTGATACAGCCACAGTCTGTGTATCAGTGATCTCCCACAGCAGCCCTTGTTAAGTGTGGCTTTCCTCGACCATGTAAATGCTATCTATTCCAGCTATAGAAGAAATCTGAGCATAGAAAGTCTTTCTCCATGTAGAAAAGGGCATCAGGTACCCATTCGTATTGATGCCCAGGAGTGCGCCAAATCCAAGTCCAGCATAATCCCAGTTGATAGCGTGCATATGCTTGTCAATCAACCCGACCGCACGTCATCTCCTTTGAAGCTGCCCCGCCTTGGCTGGCATAAAAAGCAATGAAAACTATGTACATCCACAAAAGTCACATGTCAGAAATCGTGCTTGGTGATTAAAAAAATAAATAAATCGCAATCTAGAGAAAGGCTGGCTATATTGTGGCGTTTGATCTCTTCCGTTTTTACCTACTCCAACAATTTTCCATAGACAAGGGCATTTAAAAACACTTCCATATGGAAAACCACTCAACTTGCCCAAGTCCACCCCCTGCTCTTCTTTTGCCGTTCTGGGCTTCCCCAATACGAATCATGTGAGCATAGGCCCAACATCATACCCCTCCCGACAAATGGAGGAGGGGTCCTCCCACACACCCCAGGGTCAAGTCCTAAGGAATTCCCGCCCCGCGGAGGAGAGCAGCTCCTGGTTCTTGATTGATAGGTGCCATCAAGTCCTCTTCGACTCCTAGCGATACATAGATTTTCTCCGTGACGGTCTCTCCCTAACCTGGTCTCTGACCTTGCTCTTGGGAGCAAGAAGGTTGGCGGCTAAAAGCGCAGCTCTTTAAAACGCCCCCGCAGGGAATCTCCCCCAGCCTCGCTCTCCCTCCCACGCAGAGAGATGGAGAAAGAGAGAGAGAGAGAGAAAGGGGTGGGGGGGGTGAGAGAAAGAGAGGGAGAGAGAGACAGACAGNGGAGGAGGAGGAGGGGGAGAGATTCACCAGAGCGATCGCCAGTTTCCACTCCCGCACAGCTCACCACGCCTCTCTCCTTTGAGCAGAGAGGCCACGGGGCAGGTGAAGCCCCTTTATCTGATTTCCTAACCGCCCAAAAATCCCTTTGATTTCCCTCGTCCCGGGGAGTTCAAAGCGGGAAGAAAACGAAACTCTGTTCGCCGCGGCAGCAGGTGCGTCCGATGGCAAATCCCCATTCATCATCGCTGCTGCCTGTGTTGAGCTGCTGGAGGGGGACGTTGGCCGGCCAGCTGAGCGACCGCCGCGGAGCGAAAACTCTCCCTTTGCTGCCGGCCAGGCGCGCCGCCCCAGTGGCCAGCCCCGAGAGCTGGGGCCGGCTGAACAGCCCCCACCCCACCCCCGCCTCGCCTCGCCTGCCAAAAGCCCGAGGACCTCCTCTGCCTACATTTGAAAAGCCCACTCCGCGGTCCCGACGTTACGCGGGCAGACCGTTCTTGTTCCGTTGACGAAGACAGAAGCAAGAACATCCGGAGCCAACTCGTGTGCTTGCACAAGGACACCGGAGCAGTGGTGCTTGCTGCCATCTGTCCAGCAAGTAGGGGATTAGTGCCCCCCTCCTCCTTTGCGCATACTGTACAAACGAAGCCAGATTCTCAACTTGGTGGTGCTCCCTTTGGGCCCGGCTTAGCCTGCTTAATGGTTAACACACCACTGTGTCCAGGCAAAGAAGCAACAATGTTTTGAGAACAAGCCAACATAGAACCAATACCCCAGAGACTGGCCAGCAAACCCCAGGGCCTAGAGAGTGGCGCTTTAAAATAGAAAGGGGTGGCTTCCCAACAACTTCTTGTGAACTGTGCGAGGGGGGTGGGGTGTCCAGAGGTGATATTCATCAGGTTCTCACCAGTTCCGGAGAACCGGCAGCGGAAATTTTGAGTAGTTTGGAGAACCGGCAGCGGAAATTTTGAGTAGTTTGGAGAACCGGCAGCGGAAATTTTGAGTAGTTTGGAGAACCGGCAGTGGAAATTTTGAATATTTCAGAATCCCACCTCTGACTGGCCCCGCCCCTATCTATTCTCTGCCTCCTGAGTCCCAGATAATTGGCTGGGTCTTCTTTGGTTGCCCTGCCCAGGAGAACGGAGCTGGAAAGCAGGTTAGTGAGGTAGGCAGATTTTGCCACGCCCACTAAACCATGCCCACCAAACCACACCATGCCCGCCAAGCCACACCACGCCCACTAAGCCACACCCACAGAACCAGTAGTAAAAATTATTGAATCCCACCCAAACGAATCTCATTTGTTTCAGAGAACAACCCTACACAGATACATACATACATGGAGGATGAGCAGCAGTGGTCCAGCTAATGGAAAACCTTAGGTGGTGCTTTGTAGTCCTAAATGAGGAGGCATAACTTGCAAGCCATACACGATTCCATAGTAGAAATCCATCTTTACTCTTTACCTTCCTTGCCCTTTGCTGTTAAAGGAATCTTATCTATAGAAAAACCTGTTGACACTAACAATCCCTGGACACTGGATGAATTTGCTGTGTTGTCTACAAAACGGGCAACAGATTTGCCAGACTGGATTAAAGGCAGCTACTTTAGTCCCAGCATCCTTCACCCCCTTCCCCAAATAGTGTCCTTCCAGGTGTATGAAAGGTTTACAATCATACAAGTTCGTAAAAGTCCCTCTCATTTCTCTCAAGAAGTTAATGATACACTGCCTCTGTACATGGAAGTCCCATTATGCGCTGATGAAAAAACGTTCATAAAATTGCATGCATGAGTAGATTCCAGGTTCATAGGCTCCATTTTCTTGCTTCAAAGCAGAACCCAAGATCCACCAATAGGAACCGTGTGCAAAACAGACTTAGGAATAATATGCCTGTTACTTTCTCCAAGTATTATGACAGTCAAAATTTCATAGCAAAGATCACTGAAAATATGGTGTAAGATGTTCAGAGTCACTGGATAGATGAGTGGCAAATAAGATTTTATTTTTAAAATGAGATTTGTTCAGCAAGAGGGCAAGCTATTTGGGGTGGGGAGAGAGAAATGAGAGGTGCACGGTTTTGTTTTGACTTACAATTACAGGATAAACATTTTGACTGTTCCATTGCACATCATCCAAAAATGTACCAGTCGGATTCAATCTGTTTTCTGCCCAACCCTGATTTAATCCCTTTTTAAAGCCATCTAAGCCCAAAGCCATCCCTGTATTTTGTAATAAATAGGCTAAGGCATAATGTACTTTGCTTGATTTTTGGCCTGGTGTACCATACATACCAAGTAGTTGGGGCTTATCACTTGACACAGCATGGAAATCAAACTAGTTGTGGCTCATTCAACAAACCATATTTAGGCAAACCATAGCTTGGAAGGATGTGTGATCTGTCAATTTCTGTCCTGATTTAACTGCCCATTTCACTGGGAAATTCAGAGCTCAGTCATTTTGAAAGATTGCAATGATTAGCATCTTAAAATAGGCCTTAAACTAATACTCACTACACCATGGTTGTCAACCATTATAAAAATTATATTAAACTGAAACTGGCATAGTCAATTAACCTGCCTACCCTATCTTTTCCAAAGAATTTCACCTCATTTCCCTACGAATCCTGTTACCTTTACTTCTCCCAAGGCTTCTACCCTGACTTTTGTGGCATGGGAAGAACAATCAGGATGATCCTGAAACTAATGCAGGAAGGCGCATGTGATACCATGGTTTCCATGCAGCCCTTGGTTAGAGTAATTTAGGACTGGTAGTTGTATTCTAAACAACTTCACCTGTTTCTCTTTTCTTCCTTCTCCCTAAACCAAGGGTTTTATCACATGGTGATGGCTATATTCTCTTGGGATTATGGGAATTGTAGTTCAACATATTTCCAAAGCACCAGGTTGGGGAACCTTGCTGTTTAACCCATGATCTGTGCATTAGAGTAGACAAGCTTTTCAGAGTATTAATCAGTATAATTGACAATTTCTGATAATGATGATGATGATTATTATTATTATACACACAAAAAACAGTGCACACAGCAAACGAGATAACTATGCCGGGTTTCATATCACAAATCACTAGTCGAACACTTCCCATTGCGTGATGTATCGGTGGATTATGCGATCAGATCCCAGTAAGGTGGCCTTCTGCAGCTGACCAACGGTGATTTTGTCAGCAACATTCTGTCTAATTAAGTGCTTGCTAGGTCTTTGAGCACCAGCACCCAGTGTGACTTGAGTACCACTGAACCACCTGCCTGGTTATGCCAGAGTCTCTGCAGTTCGATTCTCAAGGCCTGATATCTGGTGATTTTTTCAGGTTGTTTCTCAACGATTCTGCTGTCACCAGGTATGGCAATGTGCGATGATCCGCACTTTTTTCTTCTCCACAATTGTGATATCTGGGTAGTTGTGTCTTCCAAAACTTTATTAGCCTGTATTCGGAAATCCCACATCATCATCATCATTCATCATCATCAATCACGTCGTTGTTGTTTTTTGTTGCTATTGTTATTGCGTCGTATTATTATTATTATTATTATTATTATTATTATTATTATTATTATTATTATTATATTTTAAAGGAAGCAAACATTCAGCTAACCTGCTCAAAGGAGCAGTTTAAACATTGCTCTGGGAATCGACAGCACAGAAAATCAGGAGTGTGAAGAAGTTTATTTTGGCCTCTTTCAGTTTCTACCGGCTGGCGGGGAGAGAGAGTAGCCATAAGGAAACATGTATCCAGACGAGCACCTCCTTCCTCTTTGCCCTCATAACCGCTGCGCGGTTTAACCGATTCCCTCCGCATCAAGACGGTCCATGGCGGTTCCTTCCAGTTCCGCTTCGTCCCACCGGCTTCTCTTTCTTCTTCAGGCAGAAGCGCGAGGGGTGACGAACACCCAGGAGGCCCCCAGGCTTCCACTTCGCGTGGAGCAAGGAGGGCAGGACTCCCGGTGAGTCGCTCTCCGTTCCCGGCCCGCAACCCCTTGCTCGATCCCGGGAAAGCTCCCGGCCTCGGCCGGGAGGGCCGATGAGGTTCCGCCGCTTGCGCTGAAGCCCAGGCCCGAGCGGGCGAGGCTTCCCTCCGCGGCGTTCCGGGCTCTGCTTGCTGGCGCACAGCGACCCCTGTGGCAGAAGGCCGACGAGGAGCGAGCACTTCGGGGCAGCAACGACTTCCGAGGGGCCGAAGCCACCTGTCGCCCAACGCGCGTTCCCGCAGGCCCGGCGGCCGCGATCCCTTCCCGGCGACCTCCCGCACTCCCTCCGCATTCGGGCATGGCGGCTCCGCCTCTCCGTCGACCAAGGGAGGGCACGGAAATGGACGGTCCCGCTGCGGGGGGCAAAAAAACCTCGCCTGCCTCCAACTCAAACAGCCGCATCTTTTCCCAGCGCTCCGCCTTGGCCTTTCTTCTTATATCTCTCCCCGACCGTCGGTGATTGAAGGCCGGCGGGCTCGGCTCCTGCAGTGAGGTCATCGAGCCATGTTCGTGACATCCCGGCCGTCTCCATAGCAGCGGCCCGTGATGTCATCAACATGGGGTGGCTGCGGCCTAATGGCGGGAGGAGGGATGGCCTGGTTGCAACAGCAAGAGCTGCGCCTCAGGAGATATCAGGGAGCCATTAATCCTGGGAGGGTTTTTGCTGCTGCTGTAGAACAGGCTGTCCACGAATCTGGTGGAAACGGCAGAATCTGCCAGGACCTTCCCTTTCCGTCCGCTCACACCCAACCTGAGTAAAAAATGCAGGAATTGGGTCTGGAGGACTTCCATCAGCACACCTAGTCCCTGGGGTTGTGCGGCGCAGACTCACCAGCCTGCCTTTCCTTAGCAGGCATAATAACCTCCTCCATGAAAACATAATTAAAGATAAATTGGTTGCGTCTTGTCTGCACTCTGGTCAAGGTGTTGGGGCAGCATAGGTACTCGGCTTCCTTGTGACCCTGCGCGGCTGGCACGACACTGTTGTTCTAAGAGGGTAGGGAGAACCAGTTGTGGAGACAACATCGCTACTCTGGCCTCAAGGCGGTACAGATCCAGACGGGACAATTGCAACTCTTTTCCAAGCCTTTTGTGAGAGAGGATATCGGGAAGAGCCTGGAAGGATCCCAGTTAGAATAAGATTTTGCACAGATCCAGGGCTCTGATGGGGGGAGGGAGGGGGCAGGGAGAATTTCAACCTCTTTTCTAAAGCGCCTGAAGGCCAGACAAGGAATAATGGATGGAAACTGATCAAGGAGAAATTCAACCCGGAAATAAGGAGAAACATTCTGACAGTGAGAACATTCAGCCATTGGAACAGAGTTGTGGGAGCTTCATCACTGGAGACTTTCAAGAAGAGACTGGACTGCCATCTGTCGGAATGGTATAGGGCCGTGATGGCAAACTCATGGCACATGTGCCAGAAGTAGCATGCAGAGTTATCTCTGCCAGCACGCGAGCCTTTGCTGCAGCTCAGTTCTACTGTGCATGCACACATGCATGGGAAAAGCTCCACGAGCATTTCCACCTGAAGTCATGAAAGGCAAAGATGTCAGTAAGATTGATCCGAGGAAGACCATTACCCATCTCGGTTATCAGCTTTTTTGGAGGGAATTGTAACTAGTCTGTCTGTCTATCTATCCATCACTAAAACTCTGATGCCCGTAACCTTGAACTGGGCAAAATGGCGTATTGTAGGGCAACACTTTTTGAAGCAATGTACCTCAAGCGAGCTAACTTACAGAATGAATCTAGCATTGGAGACTCCTGTGGAATTGAAATTTGGCGAATTTTATCAAACATATCATGCCATAAAAATTACCATAAAACAGTTTATGACATGAGATGTTCGATAAAATTAGCCAAATTTCAATTCCGCAGAAATCTCCAATTCTGGACGTATTCTGTAAGTTAGCTCGTTTTATTATGAAATGTCACAAAATGTTTCCTGTGCTGGTATTTGACTATGCTGTACAGTTCAACATGGGGTATTTTTTTTCAAGGCAGGTGACATCTCTGAATGTGTCCCAACTTTTCCAGTGAAAGCGGTACATTAGAAGCTCTGCCACGGTTGGAGGCATTGAGGAATCTGAATGGGAAATGTCTCTTGATGACCCAACAGAGCACAGGTCATTTCTAGTACATATCAAAAAAACCTGACCTCAGAGGGCACCAACATGTTTTCATACAGTTGCCATAGCTTGCATTCTTATCTTCCTCTCCCAGCTATCCTGTAAATTCTGAAAGAGAAGATAATCTAGCTCAGGGTTGAACTGTGGACTCCTTGGGACTCTCTAAGCTCAGTAAATGCTTCCAAAACACTTTGATCAGAAATACAGGTAGTCCTGGACCTCCAACCACAATTGAGCCTGAAATTTCCATTGCTAAACAAGTTTAAGTGAGTTTTGCCCCAATTGATTATCTTTCTTAACACCGCTGATAAGTGAATCCCTGCAGTTGTTAAGTTAGTAACATGATTATTATGATTGGCTTCCACATTGATTTTGTGGCCCACCAGCGGCTGGCGGAGCTGGCAGCAGAGTCAGACAGTGAGGAGGTTGGGGGGAAACATGGGCTAGTTCTGCAGGCTGAGGAAGGCTCCGACGAGGGCTCTGCGTCAGAGGCAGAGGTGGGACCAGGACAGTCTGGCAGTTATCAGTTGCCTTCAGAGTCGGACTGCAGTGAGGCGGGGGAGCAGCTGGAGCTGATTCCCAGCCTGCGCATGCACAGAGCTGCCAAAAGAAAAGAACAATTACAAACTAAAGGTCGATGTGGGAATAAAGCCACAGGTGGATGGTGGATGGCCCCCCTCATAGGGATTAAATGAGGAGCAAAAGGGCAGGGGGCTTTTGCAGGAAACTTGCAGCGGTGTGAAGATCTGTCTGTGCATCTCAGAGACTGCCGAGTCCTTCCTTGTCAGCATTGCATTTGAAAATATTTTCTTGGCAGCTCTCCATGCTACATAAGGTCAGTGCTCCTAATTACACCCTTGAAAGACTGTTTGCCAGGTTTTGGCTGAAAGTGAATGCAAGTAATTCACCTTTGTTTAATAAAAGGGGTTTTGCTGGGACAAAGAGTCTACTTCGTGCTTTTTGGGGAAGCCTAGGCTGACTGCTTGTCAGAAGGTCACAAAGGGGACCACATGACTACACGGGACACTGCAATTGTAACAAATACATGTCAGTTGCCATACATCCAGATCACGGGGCATGTAAAGGTCGTTAAGTGTGAAAAATGTTTATAAATCACAGTGCTGTTCTAACTTCAGTCATAAAACAAATTGCAAGTTGAGGACTACAACAAAACCTAGCTCCTCTCCAAAAAAGGGGGAGCAGCTGTAGTTGGATTCCCTGTCCAGAGACTCACCAGCCAGAATGTGTAGCATGAACAATGAAGTGGTCACTTCTCCCATAACTGGCTACCTCTAACTCTCCAGAATTTTCTGTATCAGGAATAATAACAATATGATTGTTCTGTGCATCTTGCTTAACTTCTTCTCTGCCACTGCACACTTTCCTTGAAAGGGGGGTGTTGATCACAGGAACAGAGGATGACACACACACACCCTCAGCAGAACTTGGAAACTAACAAAAGGCAACAAATCACCATGCTTTTTTTTTTAATAAAAAGAATGACTGCCAGGAACACTATTTGGATTTCCCCTTTCAAGTACCAAAATAACTCATAAGACCTAGCATGAGTTAATGGGTACCTTTTACACTTTTAGAACTGGCACACGTTCTTAACATTTATCTTTTCTCCCTTAATCACAGCCTTCCTGCATAACTTATTTGTATTTTCACAGTTACTTCAGTGCCCTTTCTTATAGCAAACGTCAGCTTCCTCCCGCCTTTTAAGGGCCATATGGAACGAAGCTGGAAACAGGCCTGCGAGTTTTCATAATGTGGAATGCTTAAAATAAAAACCCTTATTAGACTGTTCAAAACATTCCGTGTACATAATCTTTCAGTAATCCCTGCTGGAACACGGTAGGATTGGGAAATGTTCTTTGTCCCCCACGAGTGGGCTTTGTTCTGAGGTAGAAATGAGAACAATTTGTTGAACACTGAGAAACGTTCAGCACAGGCAAGATTTGAACTGGTTTTTTAATATATATTTTTTTTTTATTCATGGCCCAGGCTGTAGCTTAGGCATCGTATTTAGGCTATGATTGAAGTACCTGACAGAATTGGATAATCTGAAAAAATACAAGTAATCCTCGATTTTACAACCCCAATTGAGCCCCAAATTTCTGTTGTTAAGTGAGACGTTTGTTGGGTGAGTTTTGCCGCATTTTATTGCCTTTGTTGGGTGAGTTTTGCCGCATTTTTATTGTTGTTAAGGGAATAACTGCAGTTGCTAACATTAGTAATGTTCGGTGAATCTGACCTCCCGATTGACTTTGCTTGTCAGAAGGTCGCAAAAGGTCAGCAACCATCATAAGTATGAGTCGGCTGTCTGGATTTTGATCACATGATCATGGGGATGCTGCAAAGGTCGTAAGTGTGAACAACAGCCATAAGTCCCTTTTTTCAATGCTGTTGTAACTTTGAATGGTCACTAAACGAACTGTTGTAAGCCGAGGACTACCTGCACCGGCATGTTACACTAATATTTGTGCAATGCAGGTAGTCCTCGGCTTACAACAGTTCGTTTAGTTGTAAATTGAAGCCAAAATTTCGGTTGCTAAGCAAGGCAATTGTTAAGAGAGTTTTACTCCATTTTATGACCTTTTGGCCACAATTGTTAAGTGAATCATACAGTCATTAAACAAATCTGGCTTTCCGCCTTGACTTTGCTTGTTGGAAGCTGCCTGGAAAGGTTACAAAGTGTGATCACACAATCCTGGGACAGTGCAACTAACATAAATGCTCTACATGCCAGTTGGTAAACGTCTCAGTTTTGATCACATGACTATGAGGATGCTGCATTGGTTATAAATGTGAAAAATGGTCATGTCACTTTTTTCAGTGCCTTTATACCTTTGAACAGTCACTGAACAAATGGTTCTAAGTTGAGGACTACCTACAAAAGGGTCCATCTGTGATGCCGTGCAGTTTCATGTATCTTCATCCCTCTTCTCCAGATGGAATCATGACTGTCACAGACTTGATAGCTCCTGATATTTGGGAGTTTGGCATTTTAAAACTTCCTTCATTCCTTCCTTTCCTGCTGATAACAAGACCTCACCTGCAGCGTGCGAGGGAGATGAGCAACACTCCTTGCTCAATCCCAAAGTTCATCAGGTGCTTGGAGCAAGTCTGCCTGGTCCTGCAGAACCCCGGTTGCCTGCCCCACAGACTTTTATAGACTCAAGGCCAAGGGTCCTTCCTTGCCCCAGTGCCCCACCACTTGAGTCAGATCCAGAGGTGGTATTCAGCAGGTTCTGACCAGTTCTGGAGAACCAGTAGCAGAAATGTTGAGGAGTCCAGAGAACTGGCAAATCCCACCTCTGACTGATCCCGCCCCTATCTAATCTCTGCCTCCTGAGTCCCAGCTGACCAGCAGGGTCTTCTTTGGTTGCCCTGCACAGGAGAACGGAGCTGGAAAGCAGGTTAGTGGGGTGGGATGGGGAGGGAATGGGGATTTTGCAGAAACCTTCCCCACGCCCACCAAGCCACACCACGCTTACCAAGCCACACCCACAGAACTGGTCGTAAAAATACTTGAATGCCACCACTGCCTTGCAAGCTCCGTTTTCGGCTGTGATGGCCTTCTGCAATCCTCTGCCAGGGAAAACGGAGCTTGGGTGGGCCATGCNATACTTGAATGCCACCACTGCCTTGCAAGCTCCGTTTTCGGCTGTGATGGCCTTCTGCAATCTTCTGCCAGGGAAAACGGAGCTTGGGTGGGCCATGCGCAGCCCTCCGGAGCTCTGTTTTCAATGGCTGGGCCACATTGCAGCCCATAGGCCTTCATTTTGACACCCCTGCCGTAGAACTTCAGGCTAAATAACCCCAGCAGTACAGAGCTGGTCAGACTCACAAAATCTCCCTTTGCAGAAGCCCCAGCTGATCTTCTTGATTGTGGGCTGCACCAGCTGGAGGCAGCTACCACAGGGCCTCTGCAGCTGGGAACTGACTGAGAAGCAGGAGGCCCATTCAGTCCTGCCGGCCCAGACAAGCAGATGAGCTGCCAGGAAGGAGCGCGGGGTGGGGTGGGGTGGGGTGGGGTGGGGGAGGCTGTTTGCTGAGCCAGAAGCCCATCCAGAAATCACTGGAGACTCCCTTTCTCTGTGTGGCTGAGAGGCTCTTCTGTGAGACAAGCCAGTAGCATCAGCAGACTCTTCTATCAAACAAGCCCATCTCCCGCCTGTAGGTTTGCATTTAACCAGATTCCCAAAACAGTGGAGGAATGCTGCAATAAATGTCAACACAATAAAAACCTTCTTCAATAAAAATTGGACTGGATAAAACTTACAAAAATAAAGGAACCAATTAACGGAAGGGACTTTTCTGAAGGTTTTTTTGTGAAGCAGGGATGGAGATGATGGGAGATACGTAAGAAGTATGAACAAAGGAAAAGGAAAATCTTTGTTAATGGAGGAAGTGTCTCCAATTCAGTGTCATTCCTGGATTATTACTGGGCATGTTATTGGATAGCCCAGGAAACAATTGGATCAGAGAATAAATAAAGCCAGAATTCTCGCATGAGGCCTAAATAACCAGGCTCAAATTATTGCAGTTTGGATACATTATGTTATCGGTGATGAGAATAAACATCAGATCGTTTGTTGGGATGAGCTTGGAAACACTATTATAAATCAGATGGGATATTAGAGGTCCTTGGCTGTGTTTAGGATCTAAATGCAATGAACATTGTCCCATCTCATACACTTAAAAATGGCTCTCACATTTCTCCTTCCTTGCAACAGGAAACCAGTTGAGGGAATACAGATGGTCCTAACATGGAGTTTATCAGGATGAGAGGTACAGCCAAAGGTAAAAGAGTATAAAAGGAGGAATGAAGTTGCTGAATCCCCAACTGGTCCAGTTACCTTTGGGAAGAAAATGTGGAGTATGTAGAGGCAGTAAAAGATAGCAAATATATTTGCATTTTGTGTGTGTTTGTATAAATATGAAGCTGTATAAGCAGATTTGGATATCCCAGAGCATGTAAAAACTATGCAAAGCAAGGAAGGAATGCTTTGAACCAGATCAGCAAAAGTAGTAAATGGTTTACCAAGAAAAATTCCTAGTACACTAGGTAGCTGTCTGGCCTCCACCTGAACACTTTCAGTGAAGGCATGCATCTATCATTAGTCACTGGTTCTACAGTACTGTCAAACTGCTCCTTCACTTAGCTCTGCTCATCCAACAATCCACCAGAACCTGTAACTTAGATCTATTATTGCATGTCCCAAATTTTGGGATGAAAGAAAATAGGTCTTGACCTTATAGCAATAGCACTTAGACCTATATACGACTTTATAGTGCTTTGCAGCCCTCTCTAAGCAGTTTACAGAGTCAGCATATGGCCCCCAACAATCTGGGTCCTCATTTTACCCACCTCTGAAGGATGGA
>BHFT01058969.1:0-12908 GCA_004320025.1 Laticauda laticaudata
TTCCAAAGAAACACAATTACCAACCTAATCCTAAAGGAGACAACCCGCAGAAACCGAGACACAGAACAGGACAACAGTATCGTCCTCCTCTCCTACATCAAAGGCACCACAGATAAAATCAGCAAAATTCTCCATAAACACAGTATCAGGACAACCTTCGGCACTGACCAAAAATTAGCCAACATCCTAAGAATCCCCAAAGACAAGATCCAGCTAGAAAATCAAGGAGTTTATGAAATACCATGCAACAATTGCCCTGCTACATACATTGGACAAACCAACAGGAGAATAAATGCACGCATCGCAGAACATAAGAACACAGTCAGCAAAGAAGAAAACACTTCCTCCCTTTCCCAGCACCTTAAAGCCACAGGACATGAAATTAATTTTGAGGGAACCAAATTAATCTCCAGTACAGAACACTTCAACAAGAGAATAATCAGGGAAGTCATTGAAGTAGAGAAACACCCCCATAACATGAACAAACAGGACAATATCTCCCACCTACCAGACATCTGGAAACTAGCCCTTATCAACAAATGAGTCCCAGCCATGAAAACCAACCCCTGACCCAAAACAACACATGACACCACCACCAATCTCCCTCACCAGACTCAAACCCAAACCAACCCCAAAGACAAAAGGCAACCACTGTCCAGAAACCAGGCCATGGCTGCATCACCAGCTGCCACACATCCCAACCCCCAAACCAAGCAAAATGACTCATGCCAGGAACACATAGCCTGGCCTGAAACTCAGGGCCAAACCAAAACCCGGAACATCATATCACAGCCACCTGCTCAGGATATCACATCATGGAACTCAGGAGGTAACACCACAAAACCTCAGGATGTTACAACACAGCCACCGACCCAGGAGATTACAGCACAAGACCCAGGATGTCACAACAATAGAACTCAGAAGGTCATCATGCAGCCCATAACCCAGGTCATTACAACACAGGAGGCTGATAGACACATAGCCAATACTTCAGCCACACATGTTCTTACAAAAAAGCCAGCCAATCTCCAAACATCAACTCCATCAACCAATCAAGAAATGACAACACAGCCAACTTCCCCCCCAGTATTTATAGAGAGATGGCAGCTCCAATTATGCTTTGCTCACAAAAGCACAAAGCTGAAAGCACCAGCCTGAAGATGGCGAGTGGCACCAGCCTGAAAATGAGATGACCTCATCAAAATGTTACCAAGATACTTTCAATCTTACATGGGAAAAGCCCTGAACATGCCAAGACCTGCTTACCTGTACCTGTGAAAATCTACAAATAAATAAATAAATATTTATATATCTATATATCTGTATATCTATTTCTATCTATCTATCTATCTATCTATCTATCTGTCTGTGTGTGTGTGTGTGTGTGTGTGTGTGTGTAATTTAAAGATAAATGAGAACACATAATAAAATAAAAGGTGACAATAGAGTAACAATAAGAATCCCTCTCCAGTTTGGAAATTACATTATAGATTATATTTAGTCTATATTTATATTTACTTTATATTTATATTTATATAAATTATACTTTGCTAAGTATATAAATAAATAAGTTCTTCATTGTATAGCAAGATCTATTTCCCCCTCCAAAAAAGTTCCCTTATATGGCAATGATTTTGCTCTGGAAGAACTTAAATATTTCTTGATCACTCATGCTTGCTATTCATTTTTAAAATAGTTTAGCTTGCTGTTTGGGAATTTGTTGGTCTACATTGGATTTGACAAACAAATGTGTTTTGTTCTTCAGTTTCAGAATGGTTTGAAGTAATTGCTTATTCAGTTTCTTTTTAATTTTAAACACACTGCTCAAAAAAATAAAGGGAACACAAAAATAAGACATCCTAGATCTGAATGAATGAAATAGTCTTATTAAATACTTTGTTCATTCCATAGTTGAATGTGCTGACAACAAAATACACACAAAAATTATCAATGGAAATCAAATTTAGAAACCCATGGAGGTCTGGATTTGGAGTTACACTCAAAATAAAAGTGGAAAAAATCACTACAGGCTGATCCAACTTTGATGTAATGCCCTTAAACAAGTCAAATGAGGCCCAGTAGTGGTGTGTGGCCTCCACATGCCTGTATGATTTCCCTACAATGCCTGAGCATGCTCCTGGTGAGGTGGTGGATGGTCTCCTGAGGGATCTCCTCCCACACCTGGACTAAAGCATCCCCCAACTCCTGGACAGTCTGTGGTTGCAACGTGGCATTGGTGGATGGAGCGAGACATGATGTCCCAGATGTGCTAAATTGGATTCAGGTCTGGGGAATGGGGGCCAGTCCATAGCATCAATGCCTTCATCTTGCAGGAACTGCTGACACACTCCAGCCACATGAGGTCTATCATTATCTTGCATTAGGAGGAAAACCAGGGCCAACAGACACAGCAAACCTTCTTGCCACAGCTTGCATTGATCCTGGATCCTGGATAGAGCTCCAGTACCTGAGCCACTTGTGTGGGTTGTAGACTCCGTCTCATGCTACTACTAAGTGAAGCACTGCCAGCATTCAAAAGTAACCAAACATCAGCCAGAAAGCATAGGAACTGAGAAGTGGTCTCTGGTGACCACCTGCAGAACCACTCCTTTATTGGGGATGTCTTGTTAACTGCCTATGCTTTCCACCTGTTGTCTATTCCATTTGCACTACAGCATACAGCATGTGAAATTGATTGTCAATCAGTGTTGCTTCCTAAGTGGACAGTTTGATTTCACAGAAGTGTGATTGACTTAGAGTTACATTGTGTTGTTTAAGTGTTCTTTTTATTTTTTTGAGCACTGTATATTTGTTTCCAAATCCTTCACACTTCAAAACTGGATAGAATAGCAAACAGACTTTTCAATGATTTTGTTTCTTGCATAAAGAAAATAGGCTTCAGTTTCCTTGACCGGAAAGAAATTTTCACAGATTACAGAGAAGATGGATAGCTTCTTTCATTTTTTTCCAGGCTATGGAAAAAACACTGAATATTCCCCTCTTCCTCCTCCCCCACCCCCAGTCTGGATTATACTTATAAAAAAAGAAAGAAAGAAAAGCAGATAGCAAATTTGACAAAATGCATGTGACAATATATTTATTAAAAAAATATTGGCAACCCATTTTACCACAGGGTAACTCTGGATGGCTTATCTTGTTGCTTGGAAGGAATGCTTTTGAGTGATACTGTTATTGTTTTCTTAGTTTTCAGAGCGATTTTACAGAAGTTCAGCATTACCACAGAATTATTGTCCTCCTTCATCAAGTGGAATTATCCTCCCATAGAGGAAAGAAACAGAAAAGGAAGGAGGGAAGGAAGGAAGGAAGGAAGGAAGGAAGGAAGGAAGGAAGGAAGGAAGATATTTTTTCTTCATTAAAGCAAAATACCAACTACCATGTTGAGGCTAGTTCAATTTCTAAAGAAATTATCTGTGAAGCCAATTTTGCAGTTTCTTGCTCTTTCTTCCACATTTTTGTTCTAGCTATACCTTAGTGGTAAATATTACACTTTACATAGAGAATGCAAGACAGTCACTTCCCAGACAGTCAATTCCCAGACAGACTGATCCAATTCATAGAAGGAAAATTCCCACATTCCTGCATTGCATGGAGATACTTTCAATACTTAAAAGTTATTCATATAGATCAGTTATCTGTGAGCAGGCGCACTGGATACTAGCACAGTCCTTCTTATCCTGATTTATTGGTAGAAAATATGAAAATATTTCCAGGAAATGTGTATCTTCACCACAATTTTTCCTTTGTTGAACTGCACTACCATACCAGAAACTGTAATAGATTTAGTTCTGTCAGATTTGAGTTATACACAATTATCAAGTTAAAATATGTTCATCTTGAATAAATCAGTAACATAATAATGAAATTGGTTAAACCCATGCTCAAGAGATTCCAGATATATACTTAAAAACCGGAATAGTATTTTGATGTTGTGAAACATATGCCTGATTCCCCTCCCCTGCCCCTTTTTAATGTAGCAACATAATGAGCTCCTTGGAATGAATTACAACTCGCAGTGTATTTTGTCTTATCTCAGAACTCCAAGATAGTTAATGTCCAAATTGAATCCAATCATGTAACAATCCTGAAACATTAGTAGAGACCAATGATAGAGAGTCAAGTGTTTCTAAAAAAAATAGCCTCTTAAATAGAATACAAAGAAAAAACAACACCCCCCTGAAGGAGATTTCTGACAGAGGACAGCATATTAAAATGCTATGAGATAGTATCTCAGCTTAGGTTTAAGGAATTAATGAAGAACAAATGTTTCAAGTGACATGTAAGCATGAAAGTCTCTCTGTGGGTTGACCTTCATTCTTCTACAGTTAGCTAATGAGGATTTTCTTTGTTATCTATCTTGCGAGAGGACCTCTGGGCCTTGTATCATTATTGAATGAGCACAATGTCACCTCAGCTGGCAGAAATGTTTTGTCTTTTGTCAGGGAAAGAAGTTTGTTCGTGTCAGCCAGTGAAAAGCATAATATGGCAATAGGCAATTGAGAGCAGACATTTCAATTCAGTTAACTTAGCCCCATGAAGATGTTTAACCTGCTGCTGTTGTTTTGATCAGAATATTTACACTAGCTTGTTATATGACTCTTATAGCTACTTCTGGAGTTTGGAAAGGGCTGTTATAAATTAATGATAAGCCAAAGCAATTTATCTTGAGATCTGCTCACCACAGCCCCTTTTAGCAGTTAATTATAATCAGTGGACTGAACTGTATATATTTGGAAAATGAATTCCTGTAGAGCAGCTGCTTTTTATCTTATTCATAATGGCAAGTATATCATTTCTATTAGTGATGCTTAGAGTTTGGAAAAAACATATCTGCTCAGAGAGAATTCTAGAGATCTCGTAAATTGCATTATTAACCAGTTCTACATCCAAAGAAGAGATCCTTTCTGCATATACTTTGATGACATTAAACACAGCTTCACAGATATATTACATTCATAAAATGTTTGCATAGCAGCAAACAAATTTCAATTTGCATATTTTTGGATGTGATACTTCCTTTCAGTTGATAAAATCAAATCTGAAAGACTAGATAAAATATAGCAGAAACATTGTTTACTATCTTGCTGTACATTGTAATGTCTATCTGTACAAGCCTGTTGATGTTTGGTTTTAATTTCCTAATAATTTAACAAAGTATAGCTTGAATCAAACCTTCTGCTGAAAAGTAAAAGAAATAATTCCTGGCATTAAGGCATTCCATGAAGGATACCACACTACTCTCCATTCTTCAGTATTTTTGGGTCCAAGGGTCATTTTGACACTGAAATAATTTGGGATTATGTGTTATCATAAGATGGGGGCCATAGAAGGAGCGTTCACATCGCGGTCCCTGTCAGGTATCTGTTTACCTGCGAATCCTTCTACCACCCAACCTCCAATCCTATCCACCAAAACATGGAGATACGTAATCTGGCTCAAGATGTCGGTTAGAAGTCGTGTTCGTAAGCATAAGGGTCCTTTTCAGGACCGGCACTGACAATCATTATCTTGCCAACATTGAAGGCCTTTCAGAGCCAAGCAACATCTCCTGGCTGATATCTGTACCAGAAATGTGATGTTACTGTGCCTACAAGAGACACATCGAGGAGATCACTAACATTCATCCAAAGAATCCCAGGCATGACTATGTAGCTGAAAACCTCATGATAAGTTGGAGTGCATTTTCATCCACAGCGGAATAAGCATTGACAAATCCCACAGTTGTCGTATCTCACAACGTGGAAGTGATGAACATCCAGCTCATGCGGAATTTCCTCTGACTTCTGTCTACAAGCCACCTAATGAAGAATTTGCGCTTCCCAGAGATATTCACTGACAACACAGTGAACGTAGTCATAGGGCATTTTCATACACAGTCACAATTCCTGATGGGGATACTCTGAGACAATCAATCAATGGAGAACTAGTTGAGAGTTGGTTCGACGCAAAATGAACTTCCCTCATCCACAATTCCAAACTACCATAGCTCCTTCACACAGTGGCAGATGGAGCGTGGCTATAACCCTGATCTGGTGTTCGCACGAACACATTGCTAACCAGTTGTGAGAAAATCGTCCTGACCCCAATCCCCCACTCCACACCGTCCCATCGGGATTAAAATCAATGCAGCCATAACTCCCCGTTCCATCCCCTTCAGACACCCGCTTCAAAACTTCGAGGAAGGCAAACTGGGAGAAATTCTCAATCAAAAAAAAAAGAAACAATGGACCACGCAATCAATGACCTTCCCAGCAACCCAGCCAACTATGATCTCTTTGTACGAAAAGTGGAAAAAGTCCTTCCAGAAAACAACACCCTAGAGGATGCCGGAAAAAGCTACACTCCCTGGCTTATCAATGAAGCAAAGCAACTCCTACAAAGGAGTATAATCAATCTCTTTCCACCGGCAAATCCTTTGGAGCATGATACTTTGGAAGTTGGGGAAATCTTATCGATGCACGTGTTCGTCAGAGAGGTGAAGGAGCTCGCAAGAATTGATTGAGTCTACCAATATGACTCATAGTAGCAGGAAAGCGTGGGAACAATTAGGAAGTGGAAATGACTTACACGAAACCCAACCATGCCTCTGAAAGTTCACAGCATATCAAGTTCGCTCATTCAAACTCCGTTTGGAATAGCCGGGGAAAACCAAACCCATCCATCCTCGATGAACTAAAACTAACAAAGCCATCTAAGAAAACACAGGAATGTTCTGACTCAGCCAGAGCCTTCACAATGAACGACTAATTGTTGGCATCAAGACAATGAAAAACAACAAACAGCTAGTCTGCATGACTCTTATGTATGAACAAAGTTAAACACCTACGACCAGTGGCTCTCAAGTGGCTTCTAGACCTGTTCAACAGTTGTCTCTGATAACCAACAAGCTACACAAGCTAATGGGAGGCGGGCAAGAAGATTGTGGCTATCTGAAGCCTGGCAAAGAATTTCCTGCCATCCCGAATGAACTTCCAACCCATCTCCCTGCTTTGTCATACATACAAACTGTTTGAGAGACTACTCCTGAATCGGCATGGCACCATTATTGATCAGCAGCTGATTCCTGAGCAAGCGGGTTCAGACCTGGAAAGTCCTGCACAAGCCAACTCCTTAACCGAACTCAATTTATTGAGGATGGCTATTGAAGAAGGGATCATAAACTGGTGCTGTTTTTGTTGACTCTGTCTGCAGCTTACGATACAGTCAAACACAGAGTACTTTTGCAGAAGCTGTACAAGATTACACATGATGCCAAGCCTGACTTTCTGATCCAAAACATGCTGGAGAACAGACGCTTCTTTGTTGATCTCAGTGGAGATCGAAGCAGATGGGCAGACAAAAAAATGGGCTTCCGCAAGGCCGCGTTCTTGCTCCCACTCTTGTTCAACATCTACACAAACGATCAACCCATCCACCAGAACACCAGAGCTTCCTGTATGCAGACAACCTGTGCATAGCCTCTCAGTCCCAGTCATTTCGGATCTTGAAAGAACGCTAAGTGAAAGCAGAGAGGGCCTGACCACCTACTTGCTGTAAACCATCTCGGGCAAATCCAGATAGACTCAAGTCAGTGCTTTCCCATCTCAAGGGTCGTGATGCAAACCACAAACTGAAGGTCCACTGGTATGGCAGAGGACTAGAATACATAGACAAACCAGTGTAATCTAGGAGTCACTCTAGACGCACTCTCAGTTTCAAGGACCACGTCAGCAAGACAGAGGCAAAGGTGGGAGGCCAGAATAAACATCTGAGAAAGCTGGCAAACTCCAAGTGGGGAACAGACCCAGGAACCATCCGCACACTGCCCTTGCCCTGTGGTTACTCCGCAGCCGAATATGCATGCCCTGTCTGGGGACGTTCCTTCACATGCCAAGAAGCTGGCCCTGTTCTAAATACAGCTTGTTAGGGCCATCTCTGGTTGTCTCAAGCCTACCTGAATTGATGACCTCTACTGCTGTGGGGATTGCCCCTCCTACAGTCAGAAGAGATGTATCTTCAAGAGTGGAACGCACAAAACAGGAAGATGACAGTCGCCATCCACTTTTCCAGCATGGTTCCTCCACCAAAAAGGCTAAAATCCAGGAAGAGTTTTCTACACTCAGTAACACCCCTGGATGGCGAATCCCCAGAGCTGCAGGAATAGAAGCCTGGTCAAAACATCTACAGGAGAAACCCCATAACTCTCTTTTGAGCCAAAGGAATCCCTCCCAACAGGTGCCAGTGAGCCATGGCAAAATTGGTGCTGCCTGAATCGCCTTAGAACTGGAGTTGGAGATGCAAAGCCCTGATGCAGAAATGGGGATACAACCATGATGGATCCACAGAATAGCGACTGCAGGGAGGCTCCCCAGACAATGGAACACCGAATAAACTGCACCCTGCTACCACAACCCTGTACATCAACATGTCTCCACGATTACACCCCATGTGCCAGAGCCTGTGTTCTACAGTGGCTGGGAAAAGTGTAGCGACACGAGAGAAGAAGATCATAAGATGTAGGTAGAATTGTACAATGAAATGTAGCATTATGGAAACACATCACTTAACCACATAACAAGGCAAGTTCTTGTTTGTCATCAATTCTAATTACCTTTGTCATATAATTTTTATCCTAAAATCAATAACTATCCTTACTGGCTCAAGGTTGATTCAGTCTTCCATCCTTCCAAGATCAGTAAGATGAGGACAGAGATTGTTGGGAGCAATAAACTTCTGAGAGATTATTGTAGAGATTATTGTAACTTGTAAATTTATCTGTAAACTTCTTAGAGAGGGCTATAAAGCACTATGAAGTATATATATGTCTAAGTGCTATTGCTATGATATTAGTATAGCACTTAGCACTTAGACATATGCCACTTTATAGTGTTTTTACAGCCCTCCCTAAGCAATCTAGGTCCTCATTTTAATGATGATGGAAGGATGGAAAGCTGAGTTAATCTTGAGTCTGGTGAGATATGAACTGCCAAATTGCAGTCAGCCACCAGTCAGCAGAAGTAGCCTGTAGTACTGTATTCTAATCACTGCACCACCACGGCTCATACTTATCAAATTTAAAATCAAGAATTTCCCTAAATTTCCTTTGTTAAGTTTATTAAATCTATCTAGTAATGGAACCATGATGGCACAGTGGTTAGAATGCAATATTGCAGGCTAATTCTGTTGACTGCTAGCAGTTCGATTCTTACTGGTTCAAGATCTGGTTAGATTCTTCTATCCTTCTGAGGGGGGTAAAATGAGGATAACAGATTGTTGGGAGCAATATGTTGACTCTGTAAACCATTTAGAGAGGGCTGTAAAGCACTGTTACGTTTATTGCAGTAGAAACCTTTCTGCCATAGTGTCTAAAAAAGTTTGGATTAATGCTTAAAGGAAAACCTCGATGCCATTATAGACTCAGTCTCTCTTTCCCTTATGAACACTTGGCAGGTCTGTGCTTAAAAGAAGTGTCTAGGAATGAATGGAGCACATAAATTCCAACTGTAAAAGCAGCTATGCTTTTTTAAGACTAGTACAGTATGTTTCCTTAAAAAGCTGCTCCTGTCTGCTTTCCCGTTGGTGTGTATAATGGAAGTCTGAATAAAGTGAAGTGCTTGTCAATGCACATGAATATTTATGAAAAAAACATAAAAAATACGAAGAAATCTAACTTTTTGAAATCTATATATATAAAAGCAAAATACCACTCGCACATCATCACAAAATCTCCCCAACTGTAAAGCCTACAAACTTGAAATTTGGCACATATGTTCCTTTTGGCTTCTAGGTGCTCACTACAAAATGATTTTTTAAAATAATCATTAGAGCATTAATATTTTGTATATTATTATTAATGCTCTGATGCTAAGGAGTTCTACTCCCCCTCCCCACCTGAAAATAAATCTGTTCCAAATACAAAATTCAAGCAGAAGAGAGGAGTTTCAGTTTCAGTTTCACAGCAGCAAACCAGCTTTAGTACAGAATAGTTGAGCTAAGCCATACCCAGGCTCCTTGCTGTCTCCTTGTTCACACAGCAAATACTGTTTCAGTTTCAATGTTTCAGTTTCCAAACAGCCCTCAACTCACATACTGTCAGGATGCTAGCCAGATGAATACTGATGGATGCCAGTAGGCAGAGGCACAATTTTTTCTCTTATTTTCTTCCCCAAAAACTAAGCCCAATCACATAGTTTTGTAGTGAAGCACAAGTATAGAGCTATTAATATATAACAGAATTTGGGTCAGTTGAGCTAGATAGCACATTTGTTTGAATGAAGTCCTTGTTCGTATCTCTTTTCAGTCAGGAACATAATGCTATATTAATACATCTACTAACCAAAATCTTCCATTCTGATCATAATGATACATATGCTTAATAATTTCATAGGCACTAAATATTAAAAACAAAGAAAAAGAGAGAAAACTGATACAAATTTCTTATATTTTAAAATATGAAGATTTGTAAAAAATGCATCCATTAATTATATAAAAAAATCCCAGTTACCAATACAGAAATGAAATTTCAAACCCATATTTTTAATGATCAAAAAAACTCCCACCCCATACAATATCTGCATTTGAAGGATTATTATATTTGAAGCAGTAATTAAATAATTTATTATCAAGAAGCTTCATATTTCTAATTTTCAAAAATTCCCATTTTTGCAGTTGGTGGTCATGTTATCCCTTTCTTTATCTGTATAGTTTACTTGGTGGTGTTAAAACCTATGATGTTTTTTCTCCAGTAAGTCTTTTCTTTTTTATGTTTGAGTGTGTCTGATTCTCAGAAACTGCCTGGAAAAGTCCTGTCAATTTTCTTGGTTTGTGGTGTGCCACTTCCTCCTTTCTAAGGCCAGGAGAGAGATTAGTCTAAGGTCACCAGCTGGCTTTGTGTGTAAGGTACAACTGGAGATCACAATTGCTCAATTTCTAACCTGCTGCCTTAACCACTGCATTAAAACTGGCTCTCACTGTAAGCATATATAAATATTAGAAAATAGTCATGACTGCTTTTATGTGGATCTTTATTACAGATATCTGAGATATCTCAAAAGTATAGATAATTATTTCTCTTCATTTATTTTTTTGGAATATCAAAATTTGCTTTCTTAGCTTTCTTTAATTACCCAATGCAATTAAACATTAAATATTATAGTTAAGTAGTAAAGAGAAATATCATGTGAAAGCAAATCTTAGTGTATAGTATTTAAAATAGAATAGAATAGAATACTTTCTTGGCCAAGCATGATTGGACACACAAGGAATTTGTTTTTAGTGCAAATGCTCTCAGTGTACATAAGGAAAAAATAAAATAAAAGTAAAAATACATTCATCAAGAATCATAAGATACAACTCTTAAGCCCATGTCACACTGCCCAACGGATGCAAAAAGGACACAGCGGACGATCAAAATGTTCCATCCATTGTTATCCACTCTCAAAAGGGGCAAAAATTTGCATAACCGGAGCGGATAACATGGACACGGGGAGGACGCAGGGCGGATGGAAAGCGGATGTGGAACGGAAGCCTAGCCGGATGGAGCGGTGGCAGCAGATGGCACACCGCAGGCCTGCTTAGGGCTGCGAAGCGGACAACGAAACGCGATTACAGGCGATGCACCAGCAGGATGAAGCGGATGCACAGCGGACAGCCTAGCGGAATGCACAGGCAGAAGCCTAAACGGATGCTTGGCGGTTAATTGTGCATGCAGGGGGATGACATTGCGTCAGCCCCATGGATATAAATGCGAAGCAGCTCGCGAAGCAGGTCGCCATTCAGAGGAAGCCTTGCTGCCGACGGATTGGTGCTTGACCTCCTGCCGCATTGCTCCCTGCCTGCCAGCCTTGCTAGCCAGCCTCTCACCTGGCGCCAGCCTCGTGCCAGCCTGCTGCCAGCGCTGCCTGCAAGCCTTGCTGCCCAGCCTGCCTGCAAGCTTAGCTGCCAGTCTGCTGCCAGCCTTGGTGACTGCCTTCCTGCAAGCCTGTGTGCCAGCCTCTGCAAGCCTTACGCCAGCCACTTGGTGCCTGCAGCCTTGGGCCTGCAGCCTTTGCCTCCAGCCTTCCTGGCCAGCCGCCAGCTTGCTGTCTGCCTGCCTGTCAGCTTGTGCTTGGCCTCGCCTGCAAGCCTTGGTCATTGCCTGCCTGCCAGCCTTCCATGCCAGCCCTTCCTGCCAGCTCCCTAGCCAGTCTTCTGACAGCCTTGGTTCTGCCAGCCTCCCTGCCACCAGCACCCACAACCATGCGGAAGCACAGCAAGCATCAGCCATCTGCTGCCAGCCCTGGCAAGAGGGACGGGCTAGCCATCCCCCCTCCCTAACTCTGGAATTCTCCTGGGGTTCTGTAAGCCACGGGATCGCTCTTTGGGCTGTCGCATTCTGCCTGCTTCTGCTTCCTGAGGGACTGGATGACACACTCAGCACACAGCCACCTCCACAGGCACCTGCCCCTTCACCCCTGATACCTGAGCTACCAAGAGGAGTGCCAGAGACTCTTTTTCATTTTATAGCTTGGTTGTTAATAAAGGGTCTATTTATGATCACACTTGCTCATTTCTTTTTTTAATAAAGTCTTGCTGGAAACTTTAAAAGAATTTATGCTTTGCATGCTTGTGAGGATGGTAAGGTAGCTTTGGGATGGGTTAGGGATACCTGTGGGATACGGTAAATAGCTGTGGATGGGTTAGATAGCAGTGAGGATAGATCATACCATCAAGTGCAAGCATTAGTGGTACCGTATGGTCCCCCTCCCAGGTGCCACACCTACGGCGCCTTTATTATCAATAATGAATGTATAATTATCCCGACTGTCTCAACATAAACACAACTCTTTATTAGCGCCCTTCGATTGAAGCCAACCAAAACATACAGGGTACATTCTCTTCCCTATGACCTCCCAAGCCCCAGACGACGATCA
>BHFT01058970.1:0-11490 GCA_004320025.1 Laticauda laticaudata
GGTCCGATTGTCCAACCAAACAGTTGGCAGCTCCAGTGGTACCAAGAGCCCAGAAAAAGGAGGTTGATTTATCAAATGATTTGACTGGCACAATTTAAGAGATGCTCTAAAACTTGATGATTGTTTCCTTGCTCAAATAACTGTATGGTTAGAGATGGATTGCATGGTTGGAGGCCAAATTATATGTGCCAGTGAAGCTCAGACTCTAAAGCTGCTGGTCATTTGGATTCGTGAAAACCTTACACTTGGTTAAAAGCAATTTTGGTGGCGTACCTTGAAAAAGGACATTGAAATTTATGTAGCTATTGTCCTATCTTGTGCCTCAGCCAATGGCCTCCTGGTAAACCAGGCAGGCTTATTACAAAATGTGGCTAAACCAACTTCTCCATGAAAGGAAATCTCTATGGATTTTATAGTGGAATTACTTGAAAGTGGAGGAAATACAGTTTTGGGTAGTAACTGATTTGTTTTCCAAAGAGTACACTTCATACCTTGTCCGAAAATCCCATCTGCAAAACCATTGGCTAAACTATTTATTTTACATATCTACAGGTTACATGGGGTTCCTGAATGCATAATCTCAGACAGGGGTCCAGTTTACCTCAAACTTTGGAGGAATTCCTGAAGTTATGGGCTCCGCCCAGGGCTTATGCTCTGCCCACCATCCACAAACCAATGGGGCTTGTGAGAGGACTTAACTTGGTATTGCAACAATATCTTTTTGATGTTATATAAATTATCAGCAAGATAATTGGGCTGACTTATTGCCATTCTCTGAAGGTGGCATATAATAATTCGTACAAATAGTACTGGGTTTACTCTGTTTTAAAGTGGCTTCAGGACAAGACTTTGTACCCATACCTGAAGCTGCCAATGGGAGAAACCGAACGTTCAGTCATTTGATGAAAGGATAGCACTGCTCCAGCTTGCCTGGCTTGGTTACTCATTAAGCATTAGATGATGCTCATCAAGCTCATGAAAAAATTTACAGATAAAAAAGAGAACTCCACAAAAACCATATCAGGTGGGTGACAAGGTCTTTTTATCCACCAGATATTTGCAAACCACACAAAAGTCAAAAAAGCTTGGCCCTAAGTATTTTGGACCTTTCTCAATTGAACGAATTGTAAACCCTTGTGACAGTCCAACTGAATTTACCAAAAACTCTTCGACGGATCACCCCTTTTCCACGTTAGTTTATTAAAACCTGAACATACCTCCGACTTGAGACCAATTCAGGTTGATCCCCTGTACCATTGCTAATGAAGGTGAACAACATTTTGAAGTTAAGGAAATTTTGGATTCTTAAAAATGAAGGGGTCGACTCCAATAATTTTGGTTGCTTGGAAACATTTTCCTCCTTCCGAAGCTTGAATGGTGAATGAGAAGGATGTTAGAGCTCCTACACTTATCAAAGGCATTCCTACCAAATATCGTGATAAACCTAAAAAAATTAGTATGTTTTGCATTATCTGTATATTGTCTATTACCTTCTATTTTTATCTTTTTTAGGACTAAACATCTCTTTTCTAGGAGGGAATGTCAGCCTTCAAGATTTTTCTCCCTTTGCTTTGCCATCTTTCGGCTGTCATAACTAACAGGGGAGGAGGGGGAATGGTTATGGGAAGTGAGCTGGAGGTGTTGCAAACCAGAACTGTATAAACTGGGGGGGTTTGCATTCTTGCTTTAGGTTTCTATTCTATGCTATGCGCAGCTGCAACCCTTTATCAAACTATGCCAAGGTCAATGGACAGAAGCCTCATCACCACGTGGAGATGCCCACATGATGAGTATACACAACTTTTAATTGGATGAGCAATTGAACTATCGGGGGTGGGAACATTGCCATTACTTTGTATGTGATTTACATGCCCATTTCTCAGATTCATGAATTCTTTGTTGCTACCACTTGATTTGATTTCCAATAAAAGATATCTTTTCTCTGATTAAAGGAGTCTAAGCATTTCTTTCTTGGATTTTGAATGGAGCACCAGCTGACACTGGGGATGAAATTTCTCTGCGGCCCACCACAATTTTCTTGCAGCCCACCTGTGGCCATGGCCCACCAGTTGGCAACTGCTGATTTAAATCATGGCATCAGTGAACAACGTTTGAATAGTTTCAAAGTAGCCTGATCCTCTGAGAGTCTGAAGTATTCCCTCCAGCACAAATCTTTCCAATAGTTTTCATGTATTTTCCATTTTTAGGGTGAGAAAATAAAAATTAATAATCTCACGAATAATTGTACCAGTGCTATTTAAATAATTTTATTTTAAATTTATTTTAGACTATTGCCTAACCCTTATCATACCTTACAAAGGCAAAAAATTCTTGGAAAATGTATTTTTGAACATATATTTGATGGGCTTCCCGTCGTTTTGGCTTGTTTGGTGAGAGGAATTCTTCATTCTGAAGTTTTTTCACAAAGGATAATTGATATATATGTGATCAGTTTCTCAAGTTATTATAGGCCTTTGACCAAATAAATTTCCTTGATTTGTAAGTATGATGATCAAGAGCCCCTTCTCCTTACCTCTGTCTGTCAGAAACTGAAGTTACTTTCTGAAGTAGTTTTTCTTACTTTCATATTATTTTGTTAGGTTTTATTTTTATTATCAATAAACCAAATGGCTCCCTTGATTATCTGCAACGTCAGCATACTGAAGTCACTTTCATTCTCATGAACATGTCTAACTTGGCAGAAAGAGAGAGAGAAACAGAGTTCAGTCTTCTAAACAGAGTTTGGACTTCTAAGTTAATATGTATTCCTCGTTATGGAAATTTCAGTCACTAGAGCTTTGTAACAATTGAGAGGTTAGCAAAACTGAATGCCCAATGTCATCAGAAGTGCCCACAGACACTTTGTGGAGTGAGATGGACAGCATGTAAAGTTAATGCAGATAAGTAAAAATGTTTTTTGTTACAACATTGTACAATGGCCACATGTGGAACTGCAAATGACCCAACTCCATTGTAGCCACATCTGTCACATTGTGTAAATGCAGCCATACAATCCCTGTTGCTAATTGCTATAAAATCTTTGTTGTTCCGTTTGATTTTTGAAATACAAACCTCTCTTCACATGGCAGCATAACCAAATTTTTCCTCCTGGATTCTGTTTTCAGTGTGAGAAAAAGAACCACATCTTCAATTCAGTAAAGAACCAAAACGTACAAATAACTTCCAGATTTCTCTACGCTTAGAGAAATGCATGCTTCCCTCCATGTACATGTAGTTCCATTGAGGACTACAAATTGAATGCCATTGGTGAGCCAGTGATGAGTCCAGGGGTGGGATTCAACCGGTGTTGCAACCAATTCGGTGAAAGTGTGTTTTGACACGCAAAGCAGCTGATGTTGAAAAAGCAGGAAATAAAGGACAGCCAAGAGCCCAGGCGAGTGAGTCAGTCAAACAGATGACCATCATAGCAAACCGGTTTGGTGTCAGCTGCTCTTCGAAGCTAGCTGTTCTATAGAACTGGGCCGAATCGGTAGCATTCCACCCCTGTACTAGTCCATCTGGTTGTGATACTGCGTATCCCACAGTATTGTATCTTAACAAGAAGTTGTGGTCAATCTTGCCTTTCTAAAGCCCATGTCACACTGCACCAACGGATGCAAAGAGGATGTAAAATGGACAAAAAAGCTTGCCATCCGTTGGGCCCGATTGTCCACCAAACAGTTGGCAGCTCCAGTGTTACCAGAGCCCAGAAAAAGGAGGTTGATTTTATCAAATGATTTGACTGGCACAATTTAAGAGATGCTCTAAAACTTGATGATTGTTTCCTTGCTCAAATAACTGTATGGTTAGAGATGGATTGGCATGGTTGGAGGCCAAATTAATACTTGTGCCAGTGAAGCTCAATGACTCTAAAGCTGCTGGTCATCTTTGGATTCGTGAAAACCTTACACTGGTTAAAAGGCAATTTTGGTGGCGTACCTTGAAAAAGGACATTGAAATTTATGTAGCTATTGTCCTATCTGTGCTCAGCCAAATGGCCTCCTGGTAAACCAGGCAGGCTTTATTACAAAATGTGGCTAGAACCAACTTCTCCATGAAAGGAAATCTCTATGGATTTTATAGTGGAATTACTTGAAAGTGAGGAATACAGTTATTTGGGTAGTAACTGATTTGTTTTTTCCAAAGAGGTAGCACTTCATACCTTGTCCGAAAATCCCATCTGCAAAACCATTGGCTAAACTATTTATTTACATATCTACAGGTTACATGGGGTTCCTGAATGCATAATCTCAGACAGGGGGTCCAGTTCCTCAACTTTTGAAGGAATTCCTGAAGTTTATGGCTCCCCAGGGCTTATGCTCTGCCCACCATCCACAAACCAATGGGGCTTGTGAGAGGACTTAACTTGTATTGGCAACAATATCTTTGATGTTATATAAATTATCAGCAGATAATTGGGCTGACTTTATTGCCATTCTCTGAGGTGGCATATAATAATTCGTACAAAGTAGTACTGGGTTTACTCTGTTTTAAGTGGCTTCAGGACAAGACTTTGTACCCATACCTGATGCTGCCATGGAGAAACCGAACGTTCAGTCATTTGATGAAAGATAGCACTGCTCCAGCTTGCCTGGCTGGTTACTCATAAGCATTAGATGATGCTCATCAAGCTCATGAAAAATTTACAGATAAAAAGAGAACTCACAAAAACCATATCAGGTGGTGACAAGGTCTTTTTTATCCACCAGATATTTGCAAACCACACAAAAGTCAAAAAAGCTTGGCCCTAAGTATTTTGGACCTTTTCAATTGAACGAATTGTAAACCCTGTGACAGTCCAACTGAAATTACCAAAACTCTTCGACGATCACCCCTTTTCCACGTTAGTTTATTAAAACCTGAACATACCTCCGACTTGAGACCAATTTCAGGTTGATCCCCTGTACCATTGCTAATTGAAGGTAACAACATTTTGAAGTTAAGGTAATTATTTGGATTCTTAAAAATGAAGGGGTCGACTCCAATATTTGGTTGCTTGAAACATTTTCCTCCTTCCGAAGCTGAATGGGTGATGAGAAGGATGTTAGAGCTCCTACACTTTATCAAGGCATTCCTACCAAATATCGTGATAAACCTAAAAAAATTAGTATGGTTTGGCTATTATCTGTATATTGTCTATTACCTTCTATTTTTATCTTTTTTAGGACTAACATCTCTTTTCTAGGAGGCGCTGAATGTCAGCCTTTTCAAGATTTTCTCCCTTTGCTTTGCCATCTTTCGGCTGTCATAAGCTAACAGGGGGAGGAGGGGGAATGGTTATGGGAAGTGAGCTGGAGGTGTTGCAAACCAGAACTGTATAAACTGGGGGGGGTTTTGCATTCTTGCTTAGGTTTCTATTCTATGCTATGCGCAGCTGCAACCCTTTATCAAACTATGCCAAGGTCAATGGACAGAAGCCTCATCACCACGTGGAGATGCCTCCACATGATGATATACACAACTTTTAAATTGGATGAGCCAATTGAACTATGGGGGGTGGGACACATTGCCATTTACTTTGTATGTGATTTAGCATGCCCATTTTCTCAGATTCAGAAATTCTTTTGTTGCTACCACTTGATTTCCAATAAAAGATATCTTTTCTCTGATTAAAGGAGTCTAAGCATTTCTTTCTTGGATTTTGAATGGAGCACCAGCTGACACTGGGGATGAAATTTCTCTGCGGCCCACCACAATTTTCTTGCAGCCCACCTGTGGCATGGCCCACCAGTTGGCAACTGCTGATTTAAATCATGGCATCAGTGAACAACGTTTGAATAGTTTCAAAGTAGCCTGATCCTCTGAGAGTCTGAAGTATTCCTCCAGCACGAAATCTTCCAAATAGTTTTCATGTATTTTCCATTTTTAAGGGTGAGAAATATAAAAATTAATAATCTCAGAATAATTGTACGAGTGCTATTTAAAAATTTTATTTTAAATTTATTTTAGACTATTGCTAACCCTTATCATACCTTACAAAGGCAAAAATCTTGGAAAATGTATTTTTGAACATATATTTGATGGGCTTCCCGTCGTTTTGGCTTGTTTGGTGAGAGGAATTCTCATTCTGAAGTTTTTCACAAAGGATAATTTTTTTGATATATATGGGTGATCAGTTCTCAAGTTATTAATAGGCCTTTGACCAAATAAATTTCCCTTGATTGTAAGTATGATGATCAAGAGCCCCTTCTCCTTACCTCTGTCTGTCAGAAACTGAAGTTACTTTCTGAGTAGTTTTTCTTACTTTCATATTATTTTGTTAGGTTTTATTTTTATTATCAATAAACCAAATGCTCCTTGATTTCATATGCAACGTCAGATACTGAAGTGCACTTTCTTCTCATGAAAACATGTCTAAATTTGGCAGAAAGAGAGAGAGAAACAGAGTTCAGTCTTCTAAAGAAGAGTTTGGACTTCTAAGTTAATATGTATTCCTCGTTTATGGAAATTTCAGTCACTAGAGCTTTGTAACAATTGAGAGGTTAGCAAAACTGAATGCCCATGTTCATCAGAAGTGCCCACAGACACTTTGTGGAGTGAGATGGACAGCATGTAAAGTTAATGCAGATAAGTAAAAATGTTTTTTGTTACAACATTGTACAATTGGCCACATGTGGAACTGAAAATGACCCAACTCCATTGTAGCCACATCTGTCACATTGTGTAAATGCGCCATACAATCCCTGTTGCTAATTGCTATAAAATTCTTTGTTGTTCGTTTGATTTTTGAAATACAAACCTCTCTTCACATGGAAGCATAACCACATTTTTCCTCCTGGATTCTGTTTTCAGTGTGAGAAAAGAAAAAACCACATCTCAATTCAGTAAAGAACCAAAACGTACAATAACTTCCAGATTTCTCTACGCTTAGAGAAATGCATGCTTCCTCATGTTACATGTAGTTCCAGTTGAGGACTACAAATTGAATGCCATTGGTGAGCCAGTGATGAGTCCAGGGTGGGATTCAACCGGTGTTGCAAACCAATTCGGTGAAAAAGTTTTTTTTGACACGCAGCAAGCTGATGTTGAAAAAGCAGGAAATAAAGGACAGCCAAGAGCCCAGGCGAGTGAGTCAGTCAAACAGATGACCATCATAGCAAACCGGTTTTGTGTCAGCTTGCTCTTCGAAGCTAGCTGTTCATAGAACTGGCCGAATCGGTAGCATTCCACCGCCTGTAACTAGTCCATCTGGTTGTGATACAGCCGTATCCCACAGTATTGTATCTTAACAGAAGTTGTGGTCAATCTTGCCTTTCTAAAGCCCATGTCCACACTGCACCAAGGATGCAAAAGGATGTAAATGGACAAAAAAGCTTGCCATCCGTTGGTTAACGCGATGTACTCACTGCCTCCGTTTTTGCTTCCTCTCTATCCGTCAGCATCCGTTTTTTTGACGTTTCATCTGCTCAGAAAGTTTTGAGCTGCTCAAACTTTTGCACGGAAAATGTATCCAATTCGTCCGTTCTGCATCCTCTAGCATAGGGGGGACATCCGTTCTGCATCATTACACATCTGCTTTATCCTCTAAGCATCCACTGTGCATCCGCACAACTCAAATCCGTCCAGCAGTAAACGGACGCAGGGAGGAAGTCAGAACGGACCGTGCAGCGTTAGTAGCACGGATGGAGAAAGGATGAAAGCGGATGCAGCTCATCCGGCTATGCATCCACTATGCATCTGCTCTGCATCCTCTACGCATCTGCTCTGCATCCTCTACGCATCCGCTCTGCATCCTCTACGCATCCTCTACGCATCCTCTATGCATCCTCTACGCATCCTCTACGCATCCTCTACGCATCTGCTCTGCATCCTCTATACATCCTCTCTGCGTCCCTCCCCACATCCGTTCCTTTCCATGTTATCCGCTCTGCTTATGCAAAATTTTTGCCCCTTTTGAGAGCGGATAACAACGGATGGAACATTTTGCTCGTTCGTTGTGTCCTTTTTTGCATCCGTTGGGCAGTGTGGCATGGCCTTAAAGTCCAAATATACTATGTCCATAGCTTTCCATTGGTCCCAATTTAGTCACTTTGTCAAAGAGTTGGCGAATTCAATCTGTAGTTCAGGAGAATTTTCTTTCTTCAAAAGATGTCCTGTACAACCCATTACATCACAGGCCAAAGCTAAAAAGTGGAAAGAACCTTGTTGAAAGAGCTCATGTACATTTGGAGCTTCCACATGGGACAGAAAACACTGTCATGCCTCTTTTCAGAACTCTGATTCAGAGAGGAAAGGCAGAGCAACTGACCAGGGACTTTGGAGTGTGGCTCTGTTTGGCTGTGGAAGAAACTGGGAGAAGGGCACAGTCCGGCTAGGTAGAGCAGGGGAGAAGTGAAGCAAGGGAGAGGGACTTTGGGGGAAGACCGCAGGCCCACCTCCCTTCCATCCCTAAGGCACACAGGGCGGAACGGAGAAGGGAACGCAATGTCAGTTGTGTGACTTACGGGGGAGGAAAAGGGC
Organism: Laticauda laticaudata; assembly: GCA_004320025.1. Classification (NCBI taxonomy): domain Eukaryota; kingdom Metazoa; phylum Chordata; class Lepidosauria; order Squamata; family Elapidae; genus Laticauda; species Laticauda laticaudata. The sequence continues at coordinate 8,461 of BHFT01058970.1, forward strand.
CTTCCCTTCATGCCTGGGCACACAGGGAGGAATGGAGAAAGGGAGTAATGTGAGTTGTGTGGCTTACAGGGGAGGAAGGGCCTTGAATTCCTATTCATTACTGCAAGCTGGGACACAGTGGTTTGAAAAGGGAAGCGCGCACACACTTTATTGGGAGCAAAACATGAATTATCTGATATTGTTGAGGCTTATCTGTGTTCCTGGAGTCTCCCAACTGTGTGTGTTTTTGCTGTGCTTTGCCAAGTTTGCAATTCCTTGCTCCTGCCCTGTTAAGTTAATTACTGACCGGTTTTGTTTGGATTTTTAGTCATAGTTTGTATGTACTTTTGTTTTCAGATTGAATTTCCTCCCTTAACCGGCTGTTTCCTGGGAGTTTTTTCCTCCAGCCAAAGATAACCTGGACATTGTGGCAAAGTTGAAATAATAAAGGGCTCTTCTTGTTATTTGAACTGTGTTGTTCCTTTGTGCAAATAGCCCTGGTTCAATTACAGACACCAATTTCTCATGCCATTTCCTATTTAATGACTTGGCTGTCAGCATATGTTCAAATTCTTGGACAGAGTCAAACAGCTTGATTTCGAAAGACTGCCTAGGAATTTTTCTGCGTTTCTTCTTGATGGATTGCCAAATCTTCATCTCTTGTTAAACGGGCTTCTTCGAGATCCTGGAGCTGTCTGGTCTCTTTGGAAAAATATTTCCCAACAGTTGCAGCGTTGCTCAACTTTCTTGAGGCTGGTACTGATCTGACCTGTTGTTCTTCCCCTGGAACCTCTCGGTCACCCTCCTTTGCTTCATCACCCCTACCAGGGAAGCTTTCAGCTGCTTCTGGAGCCCATGGATCCATCAGAAGAACCCAGAGCAGGGATGGAGAGCTTCGTTCTTTTTGCAAAACTGGTGTTACTATGATGTCACCTTCCTTCTCCAATAAAAATCTTCAATTGTCCAAGCCAGGGGTGTCCAAACTCGATTTCCATTGAGGGCCAGATCAGCATTGTGGCTTCTGCCATTAGCTTTTAACCTCCAAAATTAAAAAGCAGGAGAAGACACCGAGGCCTAAGAGAAGGAAATCAGAAAGTTATTTTCTCATTTTAGTTTTCTGTTGAGAATACCAAGGTCCAGATCAGTAACAAGCCTCAAGAAAGTTGAGGCACACGCTGCAACTGTGGGAAATCTTTCAAGAAGAGACAACAGCTCCAGGATCCGAAAGCCCTTACAAGAGATGAAGATTTGGCAATCTCATCAAGACAGAAGCAGAAAAACCTTCCCTAGGCAGTCTTTTCTTAAATCAGCTGTTTGACTCTGTCCAAGAATTGAACATAAATGCTGAAACAGCCACAGTCCCATTAAAATTAGAAAATGCCATGAGAAATGGTTGTCTGTGAATGAACCAGGGTATGGCACAAAGGCAACACAGTCAAATAAGCAAGAAGAGTCCCTTTTTATTTTCAACTTTGCCCACAATGTCAGGTTATCTTTGGCTGGAGAAACTCCCAGGAACAGCCTTAAGTGGAGGAAAATTCAATCTGAAAACAAAGTACATACAAACTATGACTAAAAATCCAAACAAACCACGGTACAGTAATTAACTTAAAGGCAGGAGAAAGGAATTGCAAACTTGAAAGCACAGCAAAACACACACAGTTGGGAAGACCCTCCAGGAACAGCAGATAAGCTCAACAATATCAGATAATTTATGTTTTTGCTCCCAATAAGTGCTTGGCACAGCTTCCTTTTAAAACACATGTGTCCGCAGTGGCAGTATGAAGGGAATCAAGGCCCTTTCCTCCCCTGTAAGCACACAAACTCACATTACTCCGCTTCTCCCATTCCTCCCTGTGTGCCCTAGGATGAAAGGGAAGGGCCTTTCCTCCACGTAAAGTCAGCACAACTGACATTTGCTCCTTCTCCGTTCCTCCCTGTGTGCCCTAGGATGAAGGGGAGGTTGGGCCTGGGTCTTCCCCCATAAATAAGTAAAAAATAAGAAGTTTTTCTCTCCCTTTGCTCACTTTCTCCCCTTGCTCTATCCTAGCCGGACTGTGCCCTTCCCCAGTTTCTTTCCACAGGCCAAAACAGAGCACACTCCAAGTCCTGTCAGTTGGCTCTGCCTTCCTCTCTGAATCAAGAGTCTGAAGAGGGATGACAGTGTTTCTGTCCCATGTGGAAGCTCCAAACTGTACATGAGCTCTTCAACAAGGTTCTTTCCACTTTTTTAGCTTTGCCTTGTTGATGTAATGGGTTGTACAGGACATCTTTTGAGAAAGAAAATTCTCCGTGACACCTACAGGATTGAATTCGCCAACTCTTTGACAAGTGACTAAAATTGGACCAATGAAATGGCTATGGACATAAGTAATATTTGGAACTTTAAGGGCACATGCACACCTGCCCAACGGATGCAAAAAGGACACAACGAACGAGCACAAATGTTCATCCGTTGTTATCCGCTCTTCAAAGGGGCAAAAATTTGGCATAAGCAAGAGCGGATAACATGGAAAGGAACGATGTGGGGAGGACGCAGAGAGGATGTATAGAGGATGAGAGGCGATGCCCGTAGAGATGCGTAGAGATGCCGTAGAGGATGCATAGAGGAATGCGTAGAGGATGCGCGTAGAGGATGCAGAGCGGATGCGTAGAGGATGCAAGCAGATGCGTAGCGGATGCAGAGCAGATGCATAGTGGGATGCATAGCGGATGAGTGCATCCCGCTTTCATCCTTTCTCGCATCCGTGCTACAAACGCTGTCACGTCCGTTCGCTTTCTCCCTGCGTCCGTTTTACTGCTGAACGATTTTGAGTTGTGCGGATGCACAGTGGATGCTGTAGAGGATAAAGCAGATTGTGTAATGGATGCAGAACGGATGTCCGCCCTATGGCCTAGAGGATGCAGAACGGAAACGAATTGGATACATTTTCCGTGCAAAAGTTTTTTGAGGCAGGCTCAAAACTTTCTGAGGCAGATGAAACGTCAATAAACGGATGCTGGACGGATAGAGAGGAGCTAAAACGGAGCAGTGAGTACAATCGCGTTAAC
>BHFT01058972.1:0-11692 GCA_004320025.1 Laticauda laticaudata
AGCCATGGGATGCTGAGCACCCAGGCACTGGGCCTTGCCACTGCAGCCAGAGACAGAGAGAGGGAGGCTCTCCAAAGTGTGTGTGTGTGAGAGAGAGAGGTGGGGGAAGCGAGCATGTAATCCCTGCTTTAGTTGGGGCATTTAAGCTGCTGGCAGTGGGGGAAGAGGGCAGGAGTCATCTGAGCAGCTGTTTTTCCTCCTCGTCCTCCTCGCTGAAGCAGCAGCATGCTCTGCAGGACATCAGGGCCTCTCATTTCTCCCCCAGCGCAGCGAACTCCAGCTTCAATCAGGGAATTTAAGCTGCTGACGGTGGCAATCAGCTAATCCCCATTTGCCACCTCCCCAACCAGCCAGCCAGCCAGCTGACCTGCTCCCTGCCGGCTGGTGTAAAGCCTCACTGTTCTTCTCCGCACCCTTCTCCTCCGCGCACCAGGGCCATAGATGGGATTGGTTCCTGTACCCAGCCGATTCTGATTCCACGGCCACAAACAAAGCCTTCAACTGAGCAAGGAAGCACTGCGGGGCCGGGCCCTTCACACCCGTGTCCAACCCACCAGAGTTCACTGCACCGGGGCAGGAATGAGACTCTGTCCTGTGGAACCTGCTGCTGCTTGGGCAGGGAGCATGACGAGGAGAATGATGAAACTTTGTGCCAGCTGGGAGCAGGTCAGGTGGCTGGCTGGTTAGGGGGCAATCATTAGGTGGCTGCCACGACCAGCTAGTTAAATGCCCCACTTGAAGCTGGAGTTCACCATGTTGGGGAAGAAATGAGAAGCCTTGTTGTCCCACAGAGCCCGCTGCTGCTTCAGTGGGGAGGATGAGGAGAAAAACAGCTGCTCAGGTGGCTCCTGCCCACTTCTCCTGCCGCCGCCACCAGCAGCAGCTTAAATGCCCCAACTAAAGCAGGCATTGCACACTCTCTCTTTCATACACAGAGAGAGAGAGAGAGAGTNAGTGCATTGCTCAGCCTCCTACTAGGTTATGGCGATGGGGGGGGGAGGACAAAGCAAGGCAGGGGGTGCAGAGCTGCCCTACCTATCCTGCCCCACCCCAGCTTACCTGAGGGCCTTCCAGCCAGGCCAACCCTCACTCCCCACCACCACCCAGGGCAGCCATATCCCTTCACTAACCTTTCCAGCTCCTTTTGCTGCCGCCTCATGCAGAGCAACTAAAATAGTCTGTGGGACTACGGTGAAACAATAGTTCAGCTTCTCTCACAAAAAAAAAGATCTCGTGAGGTTGGAAGGTCTGAACTATTTTTTTACCCTAATCCGACTGACTACTTTAGTTGCTCTACATGTAGTGACAGAGAACTGGGCCTGTGCACATGCATGCATGCTGGGATGGTGGGGGCCAGGCCAAAGTGATGCAGGCTGGACCCTTATAGTTTTCAGGATAACCACGTGTGCCGGATCTGGCCTGATTTGACCTGCGGGCCTTGTGTTTGACACCCCTGCTTTCTCAGATTCCCCAATGACTTCGGCAATGATGAGTTTTGGAAACTCATGAACTCTGGAAAAGTTCTGAAAGATTCAGGGAGATATTTAGAGATGTAACAGTTCAATGCCATTTGTATTATCACAAACCATTTTATGGTAATTTTTGTGTCATAAAATGATTTTAAAAATTTGCCAAATTTCAATTCCATGGGAGTCATATGTCTCAGATTTTGAACACATTCTGTAAATTAGTCTATTTGAAGTACCTTGATTCAAAAATTGTTGTCCTATAATGCATTGGTTTGCCCAGTTAATATGTTTGTTCAAATTAAATTTAGCATTTTTCAGAGAATGGGAACATCCACATAAATATCTATTAACCCAAAATAATATATTTAATCATGAAGAATTTTCATAGTGTAATGGTATAAATTATAACTCAATAGAGAAAGGACGTTCTATAATTTTATGGTAGCCGTTTCTCACATAACTTTTAAAAATACACATCCTTACCAGCGTCAAGCTGCATAAAGTGAGCAGAGTGATGGGGGAGATATTTAAATAGTTTAACATCAGGAAAAGGAAGGTATCCAGCAAAGAGGGGCATTATTTCCATATGCACTTTATGGGTTGCTTGAACTGCTACTGGCATAGATATTACCCCCGAACTCTTTCCACAGACTGCCCAGTTACTACTGTCATCCACAACTAAAATAAAGAGAAAATGTTATTCAAAATCAACTATTACTTCAACTAATATGGTATCATTATGTGATACTGGATAACATCCTGTGAAACAACTTATGTAGATTGATACCACCTGGTGCTTAAATTTACAGATTTGACATGCTTATAAAAGAAACAATCTTGGAAGTATAACATATTTATAAGATTGAATATTCAAGCATCCCTGCCTGTTAAGGAAGTATAAAACATATTTCTATCATATAATTATCTCTATGGAAAAACATAATTCTGTTAAAAAGTTTAGGTTATGATTCTACTAGTACTTTTAAAGGAATCTTTTATAAGATTCTTCTCTAAACATCTTCACTGTTCTGTTTACAATGACAACAATCTGATGTAACAATTAAGGAGCTGAGTTAGAAGGTGTAAGACCCAGGTTTCTAATATTTCCTCAGTCTTGAAAACTCATGGGGCAACTTTGCTCAGTTCAGTACCACCCCACAGGGTTGCTGCTATTGATGAGACAAACAGAAGGACTGAGCACTGTGTACATTGTCCCTAGTTCTTGTACAAAAGGTACGATATAAATCTAACAAATACATGATATCCTTAGATACCAAAAGAAAAGTGCTTGTTTTGACAATTGATGTTAACATGATTCAGTAAGTTATCAATAAGTAACCAAACTAAATCTGAGTAATAAATATTTACTAACCTTCATACATCAGTTTGGTTGTACAGTATCCATCAGTTTCTGTTAATGCTTCATCTTTATCCACATCCAGGAGGTCTAAAAGACGGGTAATTGACACTTCCAATGAACAGAGCGAGCCTGTTTTACAATATTCTGCCCCCAATGGGGGGGAAATCTCAGCATTCACATTGTACAATGTCTGACAGGAGTACAATAATATTTATGGTCAACATACAAAAGATAACTTTTTCATACTATTCTAATTGATATGAGATAATCCATTTTTCTGATTGGATAGAACAGCCTAACCTCTGAGTTTCTATAAACAAAGCATCAGGGGTGGAAATCCCATATAAGCCAATTTCTTATGTTTAAAACTGACATTTTTAAAAGTTGCTACTGTTGCCATAACATCAAACATTTTGCTAGTCACTGCTTTGGTATCCCAAATGCAAAACCTTAATGGTGATTGCAATAGACAGATGATAAATACTTTGAACAATAATTATATAAAATGCTTTATTGCAATCTTGTAAAACTTTGCAACATCAGCAGAAAGTTTAATAAAAATACTGTACAAGAAAACCCCACAGGACTATCATAATTAAATATATATCCTTCTTGATCCTGTAGTTTTAAAAGCTGCTTGCCATACAAAGACAGAAATAGAGCAAGTATAAAATATAAACCAATACATGAAGAAGTACTATTTAGAAGTACTGCAGTGTTAAAATAGCATCTCTACATCGAATTTAATGTAATTTGTTATTTCTTATTGCATCCTAGTGCTCTTACAACAAGGTATTAACAACTTACAAAAAAGTTTTCCAGCTGGAATTCATAAGTGTACGGCTTCAGAGAAAATGAGTGATCCTCAGAGAGTGCAGAACAAAAGTTCATTGAAAATATGCACTGCAATGCTGGGGGAAGCTCTTTTGTCCACTTCAGTTCCCAGACAAAAAATATTGCTTGCTTACTGTAGATATGCTAAGAAAGAATTTTTAATTAATATTACATTAGAACTGTAATATTGGATAGCAATGGGTAGAACTGAAATATTTTTGAAATAAATAAAGCAATTATGAGTTCATTTATATATTTTCAGAACCAATAGCTTAACTTAGAAACAGTTAATGTTGGTCAGTTAGGGAAGAGATGTATACTTACAATAGATTACCTCATCTGGTAATTTCATGTAGATGTTAAATAAGAGCAGGAAAAGATTAGAACACTGAGAAACCTCTTGTCTTGTCTCCCTCTAAACAACACTAATTGACACTGACCACAGAAGCAGAAAGAGAACCATTATAATACTGTGCCACCTCCCAGTCCCCCTGCCAAACTAGTCCAAAAGGATGTCATGACTATGGTACTGAAGGCCACTGAAAGGTCAAGAATAGTTTGACTGATTATATTACTTCTATCTAGTCCAGCCAGCCAACCATCATCAACAAAATCAACACCATCTCAGTACTATATCCAGGTCTGAAAGCCAACTGTAAGTAGATAATCAGCTTCCTCCAGAGCAGTGGTTGCTAACCAGTGGGCCGAGGACCATTGGTGGTCCGCAAGAACATTTTAGTGGTCCGCAGATAAAATTTTCCCCAAAGTATTCCCTCCAAAGCAATTAATCCAGGCTGCGTGGGAACACAAGGCTGTGTCGTCTACATGACGTGCCCACCCGCTTGCCCCCACCCTTTGGCCAAGTGCAAACCTCACCTTGAGTAGAGCCATACAAGCTGGAACTGGAAGGTAAGACCAACAGCGGGGGAAGGAAATCCGCCCCATGGTGGCTTGCTGACATTGGTGGGAAAGTCGTTCCCATATGGACCAGCCTGCCATGGACTGGAGGAGTTGCTCTGGGATGATCAAAGGGCCAGTCCTGTGACTACTACAGCTCTGGAATATGGGAATGACTTTCCCACCAACGTCAGCAAACCAACATCAGTCAAAATTCATATTAGTGGTCCGCAGGATTTAAAATTATGAGTTTGGTGATCCCTGAGGTCCAAAAGTTGGCAACCCCTGCTCTAGAGCACTTTCTCAACAACCTTCCCTTCTGCCTAACACTACTGGATCAAGCAATGGTTTCTTAAGAAGATGGGCACTACTTCTCTAAGAGCTAGAGAGAATCCCCCTTCCCTCAAGTATGCATACACCATCATCTCAATTAAATTAAAAATTTCATGAAATCCTTAACCCAATCAAGTGGGACATAGATCGAGTACACAGGTGGCCATACTTACAGCTTAAGTACTCTATCCACTTCCTCAGAACCAACAGGCTCAAACTCTTTCCTAGTACTACAATAACTTTTTTATTATAAATATTCTGCAGAAATATAATCAAATGTTTTATATGCTCCTTAACTTAACTTAAGCTATTCTATATTTTAACACAATCTATACAATAGCTTTTCTGTAGACAATGAAGCAAAAGCAAACTACCTTCTAAAACTTTCATTCTCTTTCTATTATTAGCTATCCGAACTCATGTTTCTCTACATTTTCTGAACTTGGCTGGCCATTTTTTTCTATTTCTATGTATGGATCTATTCTTTTTTGCAAGATCTTAAACAAAAACTTTGCTAGTGTTTAGGAATTAAATGTTTAGAAATTTACATATTATTTTTTTAGTATAAATTATGTATGCCAATCTTTCAGTCTCTAGGGCAGACAATTTTGTTCTTTATTTGTTGAAAAAGTGCAATTAACATTAGCCTTTTAATTTCTTGTCCTACATGTTTAAGTAGTTCAGAAAATAAATGTATTATAATAGAAAACTGCAATTCAAATGATCAGAAACAGATTTTTAGTCGACAGATTACCAATCAAATAAAAGAACCTGTCCATAATACTTTCTCAAAACCCCATCTCTATTGCTGCTTTTCAACTGCCTCTCAAATAATCTCAATAGCGTTTACAGTAAAATTATTGAAAAAATAATATCAGCCCAAGCTGAAGCTAATATTCTCTCCATAAAAGTACATTAGATGAGACAAGGGACTCATGAGGTTCCATTTGTTCTTCCCAAATTTTTTCAGGCATTACAATAAAATGATTGCTTTCATAATCATTTTTAAAATAAACACTTGATTTTTTGAAGCCACATATATCTATTCATAACTTTTAAGATGCATAACAAAATGAATGAAATTGAGTTGTAGTTCAAATCTATGTTTTATGTTATTATAAGAAATACATGTGAAATAATTACCTGTTCAGCTTTAGGATTTAGAGGTTGAAGACTTAAATCTTTGTAAATATCAGAACTTTTGAGATTATTTTCAGAGAATTGAAAACAGATTTCGGACATGTTCTGCACGCAAACTTGTATATATTTCCTAAAATAAGAAAAAATAAAATTAAAAATAAGAAACTATTATAAAGAGGTATTGCTATATACAATTTAATTGAGTTGTGTGCATGCATGCATGTATATCCTTGCAGCAGATTTAACCAAATGAAAACAATAGTTTTAAAAAATGAGAAAAACATGCTAATTTACATTAGATTATACCCTAACCCAAAGTTTAAATGAAGTTTTAAGCAAAGATCTTATTTGAATGGTAAAATATCCCACCACACAATTGACAGTACAAGTGTATACATACCTATTTAGAAGAGTCAAACTAAATTCAACAGAGCTTTCTCCCAAGAAAGTTGTAGGTTTGGGGTTGCAGTTTAAAATATAAAAGGACCCTTTTAAATCCTTGGGATTAAAAAGTATTTTCAACCCTTCCTACTCGTTCAAACTACCTAATTCATAGTTTTGATAAGAAAAGCTTTTATGATGGAATAGAAAATGAGAATTTTGAACAAGTTACCTTATGCCTGCTGATAATAAGGAATGCTTGGCTTTAAAAGGTACACTGAAGGTAAGTGAAATAATAGTGGAGTAAATTGACCATGGACAATCAATGGTTACCTATATGAAACATATAATAAAATCATCTGATATATGGCTTAAAATTTCTATTTACAGACAAATAGTTGCTACATTTTTCAATTTTGGGCATGGAAGAGTAAGTGAAGAATATAGTGTAGCATAGCACATCCAATCCAATCCATTCCAATCCAATCCAGAATCCTGAATTAATTTATTACAGATTTATTGTCTTGCAATTCTTTCATCTCTGCATTAAATGCACAAAACAACCATTTTAAAGCAAACTAGTTGGAATAGCAAACTTGAAAATGTATTCAAACTCTCTCAGGAATTGATGTGTATATATTTAGCAAAAATAATGCAAAACAATACAGAAACATTGAAAGATTAGCAAAACATCTCCAGGGATCAAAACAGCAGCACAGCAAATTATTAATATAGAAATATTTGCCAGTTTGAAATGTGATATTGACATCTGAATTTCATTTTTAGTTAATCTAAATATTAATCTTTATTCATAATTTCTTACCTTTTGGTCAATCGTAGTCATGCTATTGTAAGATGTTTCTTTCTCTTTGCCCTTTTTCCTACACTCTTTACTTGATAGATTCTCATTTTCCATCATACATATTGGGACTGATGGTGAGTATAAAACTTCAAGTTCAAAGGTTATCACATGATAAGCAGGAACCATTGGTAAACTGATGCTTGTGATTTTTTCAGATGACTGAACAGTTAATGATGCTTCTGATACTTTTTCTAAAATTGTATGAAATATAAATTAGAGACTATAATTTATATTTGAATTAATAAATTATTCAGTTGGTAACATAAGCAAACCCTGTTTTGACCTCCAAGTAACTATTTTGAATGTTCCAAGCATGAAGTAAAATATGTGTTTCACAGTTTATTTTATTTGTTCTGAGTATTGTAATTGTTTTAAGGGAGAAAGGAAGAGATAACCAGCACCACATTCATGATCAGCCATGCCCAAAATTCTATTGCTGTAGATTGGATGGGCTGGAGTGGAAGTTAAGTATTCAAAATAAAATAGGACTTAAATTCCTTGTTAGTCAGAAAAATAGCTGAGCAAAGTTTTTCTAAATTATTGTTATGAGAAAATTAAGGTTATGCATGTAGGAAAGGCCGCAAGTGTGTTGTATTCTTTTGAAGGCACATAATCCTAATATTTTAATAATGGTTGCTTGGTTGCTTATGATTTGGCATAAATCAGTTTTGTATTAATATTTTAGACACATACATGCACAATGTGTATATGCATATCTATGTATATAAAATTACTATATTAAAACAAAATTATTTCTTAAGCTTTTTATGGTTGTGCATTCTATGCATATTCTTATGCCTTGCAGAAGTTGACTTTCAAGTTCTACTGAGGAGGGTTTATTTTGTTTTCCTATGAAAAACTCTAGTTGCCTGCTAGATCACCCTACAACCAAACCTACTTCAGAAACTTGTTAGCACTAAGATAGAGAATTTATTGTGAAAACACATCCTCATTAATTGGCAATAGCAACAGATGTGTGGATATTCTAAGGCTTAATGTTACTTCTAATGCTACTTCCCTGTGTTTTAAACAGCATGGAAGAAAGGAGAAGTAAAACTTCAGAAATAGATTTGATTCTATTTAATTTTATAAATGTATGTATCAAATATGGAAACTATCCATCACACACTCACAGAGCAACTATACACATATTATACCAAATCATAATAAAATGCAAACTGCAATTGTCACAAAATGTTGTTAAATGCAACAAAAAATAAGATCTCAGTGAAAGTGGTGCACTATGTGTTAACAACTACAATTTCATTGATTATTTATAATCTAAAAATCTGGAATTTCTTTCAGCATATGATTAAAATGTAACAAAACTGAATATCTTGAGTGTAACAAAAAATCTAAATACCTTGAGTGTTTGAATAAATCACAGCTTTGCTTTCAGGATGGTACAAGACAGGCATAGCATCAGCATTACTTAGTTGTAATGCATCTCCACTCTTTATAGTATAGTGGCCAGTAGTCACTGTAAATTTTACCTTCTGAGGAATGCCAGCCAAAAGGCTATCTGGAGAATAATGAGTTGATAATAAGGGGTGTGGCAAAGGAATCATTGCTTGCATAACATAATTTGGATATTACTGAATCAACTGCACAAGATCTGTTTTACTGTGCCTGATTGCCTAACCCTAACCCTAATTTTTATCACGTACAAACATTTAAAAATACAATATTGTGCCTGTAAGAGCTCAGAAAGTTCTATCATCTGTCCGTCCATCCATTCATCCATCCATCTTTCTTCCCCATCTTGACAGTGTACATTAAAAAAGTTTGACAGTGTACATTAAAAACTCCAAAAAGTTTGTCCAATAACTGCTAAATTAACAGCTTAGCTAAAACAGAGACATACAAAAGGAACAAACAAAACACACATTAAGAAAACACTGTTAATTCTGTTATATTGGGACTACCAGAAAGGTAATAAATATTATTTACCAAAAGGTTTCAGTGAATCAAATCACAAATTCTCTGTAGAAACATAGAAAACTGATGGCAAAAAAATACCTAGTGGTCAATTGAGTCTACCTTTTAAGGTTTTTAGGTATCTAGAACTGGACACATTATTCCAAATGGGCTCTGACTAATAAATACTCTATGCAGTGGGATTATGACCTCCTTTTTGCTGCTTGTGATCCCTCTCGTGATGCATCCCAAAATTTTGTTTGTTTTCACAGCTGTCTGCCACACTGTTTGCTATGAGTGCACCTAAATTTGTTTCTTCTGTTGTTCTACCACTGTACCCCCTATACTATACTCTGCCAGAGGATTCCTTTTCTTCCAGGTGCATGATCGTATGATTTAGAAACAATAAACTGCAACGTTCACAATTTTGAACCATTTTCCAGCAATACCAAATCATTTACCCTGTTATGAATAGCCCCATATCAACTCTGTTACACATAACAACTCTATTACACATAACAACTCTATTACACATATGGGTATTATTTCAGCATTCACAAAACAATAAAATGCTGTTCTCAAATATCCTGTTTGCTATCACATAACTCTATCATATGCGTATTTCACCTTCATTTAATTATCTATGAAATATCTCAAACTGCTTTATAAGTAGAGATTATTTGTAGAACATCTTGTTTTAGATGAACAAGGAGCTGAGTATTTTCATCCATTAGAAACAGCTTAAACCTTCACAATGAACACAGGGAATGAAGGCAGTGCCAGGAACTCACTCTATTATGTTCCATATTTTTATGATATTCTCATGTATTACAACAGATACACATTTAAAAAATACTTAGTGCCATTATATAAACAGTGAACTCATTTAACAGTTCCCCTGGACTCATCAAGCTATGATATTTACTCTTGATTTTAAAGAAATTATTATATACTGCGGTAAGAAAAAGTTTGTAAACTCTTTAGAATTATCTGCAATAATGCAGTACTGTGACTTCTAATAAGATCTGAGATTTAAACTGCTATTAATGGAGTATTCACAAATATAAAGAATTAACACACTTTTTCTCAACACTGAGACACTTCCATATTGTAATCATTAGTAATCATTTTCAAGGTTTAAATGTGTAAATTCCCAAAACAAATAACCAATAACATCTTTAAATATGTGTAAGCTATCACTAAGGAACAATCAAATTACACTTGGTCCAAATACATTATTATTATTATTTTAAATGATTAATAGAAGATAGCTGCAAGGAACTTAGTCCTCACAAGTTAGTTTGCAGTTTTTGTGATTGAGAAATAATTTTAAAACTATAAGAAATAATAACGAAGTACAACTTCTAATTCTTTACTTACCAGTACATGGTTCCACTTTTAGCTGTGGCTCCTGAGAATAGATATCATACTGCACAATTGGATAAATATGAAGTAGAACAAATTGCATTTTGCCCACTGAAAGGCATAACTGCCTCAGTGTATATGTTCCAGGTTCTTTGCCCTATGAGAACATTTCAAGTATTTATATATTAAAATTCTTCTCAAGAAAGCTATTTGTGCAAAGCAAGAGATTTAACATCTGGTCAGTGTTTAATTACACAAAATAGAATGCATTTTTCATCCTCAAAGGGATATCTATATAACCACAGGTATATTCTATATTTTTATGAACAGAGCAAAAAGACCTAACACGGCTTCAGATTCACTTTTATATTAAATAATTTGAACTTACATTAATTTGAAGAGGAGTATCATCTAGTTTCTACTTCCAACCATTCCACCCTGTGAATATTGAACTGTGTTCTGCTACATGTAGTAGGAAAAGCATATGCCGGCCAACCAGCCACAGTGAAGCTCTTCTTTACAAATAAATTCATCGCATTAGGAATTGTGCTATTTCATGTACATAGATGTTTGAACTGGCCATTGTTAATTAAATTTTCACCTATGACGACTAATTATTTGATGGTCTTCATACCAGGCCCCTCAATATCATGAGAATTTTCAGTTTTAAGAATGGGGTGGTTTTTTGTGTCATGTTAATTGATTTCAAATGGAATTTTGGGTTTGCTTTGCTTTTTGATCTTTTCTGTTTATCTTTATTTTTTTGTATTGGTCAATGTTTCTATGTATACAGCACAGTGGTATTTAAAAGCATGTGTATCCTTTGGAACTCTCAATATTTCTTCATAAATATGAGCTAAACTATTATCTATACTCTATGCAAATCCTAAAATGAGATAAAAAGAACCCAATTAAACATGTGAGTCAAAAACATTATACAGGTGAAACTCGAAAAATAAGAATATCATGCAAAAGTTCATTTATTTCAGTAATGAAACTTAAAAGGTGAAACTTATATATAACAGACTCATTATGTGCAAAGCAAGATAGTTCAAGTCATGGTTTGTCATAATTGTGATGATTATGGCTTACAGCTCATGAAAACCCCAAATCCACAATCTCAGAAAATTAGAA